>JAQGBW010000090.1:0-66878 GCA_034698625.1 Julus scanicus | reverse complement strand
CCACACCGCGACACTAGCGCCAGTAGTACCAAATTTCGCCACCAGCGACACTAGCGCCACCTGGTGGCAGAATTTGGTACTACACGCAGTATAGGCGCTGTATACTACTAACATAATACCGACTTAATTATTTCGAAAGTCTACGATCGATTTATTTACTGCTTTTTAACGCATTCAATCGTAAATTAATTAGATCGGTATATTGTGATGTTTCTGATCAAATACAAATTCAATTTTGCCTTGATTTCTTCTAGAAATGTCCAATTCCTATAAAGTAGTACAAGTATACATTTAGGTATAATAATACAAAATATATTTATTCACAAGAGTAAACAAAAATTAATGAGCATATACAATTAGCGAGGTAATCCTTTCCTTGTAAAATCGCTACATAATCGGATGTTATTATATGATATAAATTGCAATTATTTTAAGACACAGTTTCCCCAAAACAGTATCTTAAACTTGGTGGTTTGTTAGGTATACTTTTCACTTAATCTTAATACTCGTTTTGACATTCCTAACAATATTAGATAAAAATGAACTTTAAATCTCATTAATGGAGGGATTTCCTAAACTAACTATAATCGATAATTAAGTTTTACTTAAGTCACTTTTTTCCTAATTAAAACTTGCATTAATCGCAGGTTTTACTAATGGCAGGTCTGGTATAATCCGGATTCGATCTCATTGCTGAAAATAATATAAAAATGTGCATGCACATGCATTTAGTAGATTGCAAAGTAATAGTTACTCAAACAGTAATTACAAAAGTAATTATGGCTATTTACAATAAACATTATAATGATTAGAAATATTATATACTCCCTATATATATACGAATATACACAAACATTGTATACGTTAGTCCGTTTGCTTGCACTTCTATCCACAAGTTGGTCATTTTCATACTTCAACTGTCATGTGCAGAAATACAAATGGGTGTATTTCGGTTAGAAATACGAGGTTATATGGACTTTGTGGACAGTTATTTTACCCTTTGTTAAAATATCTTGAAAATCGTATCTTTGGGCTATCATGCGCGCCACACATAAAAATACCAATAAAATATTTGAAATTATTTGAAGAAATTCGTTGTTTAAACAAACTTTTGAAACGTGCGTTAAAAATCAGCTTCCTGTTTAGAGTTAGTATCACGTGATTTTTGCCTTCCTTTACATTGGTTTCATTTAAAATATAGATATAAAGGTCGAAGGTATAAAAAGTACGAAAGACTCCTTGCAACTACAGATATACTCGTAATAAAAAAAAACTGAAGATTTTGCGCTGCGGCACACGACGTAGGTACTAACTTGTTATTTTTTCGCACTTAAATCAATAACGAATTTATTGTGTTTTTGGGAATTCACTCCAAAAATTTCACCAGGTTCGTCAGTTGTGGAGGGCTCATGTCACAAGACGAATATAGGTTCCAACAGGCTGCATCGGACGATGACCTTATCCCGAAATCAGCGGCTTGTCGGTAAATGTAACCAGGGGTACCAGGCTTTTTTGGACGATAGACCCTGAAAGAGACAACATTGTAACTCAATTAGTTGATCAGTCTGGCAATACTGTCTCACTTCCACTCTTTCAGCTAAAATATAGCCACATTATAACAATGACTACTTCACAAGTTTCTGTGTGCCCAAATCTATAAAAAAAAACTAAAATTTGATTCTGAAAAAAAAAAAAACATGAAGTAAATAAAAAAAATAAAAATTCAAGGTCAGTCTGGAGATTTTTGAATTTGTGACATTTGTAAAGTTAAAGGTAGAACTTGTCAAAGTTTCGTTTTCCTTTGTTTGTCTTCTTCAGAAATAAAGAAAACGATTGACTTGTGCGTTGACATTACTTTCCTCCAAGCACAATATTGACGTGCCACTTTTGAGTGGTTCATTAACCTTAATTATCTCAGTCGTGTAGGTGTGATGAAAGAAAACAAAACCATTTAACACGGTTGCTACTAATCTTTGAATTAGTGATCAATACTACACAATTAGTTATACCTTGCGTGCAAAAAATTCGATATATGTTCCAAATAAAATCGTCAGCTTCCACTGGAAACTGGTCCTAAACAACAAAGATATTGCATCCAACATAAGAACTGGCAGTTCAAATGTTTGCATTTTTATGTGCAAATTACTAATTTCAATTTAGAACATTAATTTAAAAATTCATTTCATTAATGAAGACATTATTGCACGATTCCAAATAACAGCAGGCTTCAAAAGTGTTCCAAAAATCAACACCATTCACGTTTTTAAGATTGGTCACCTTAATGAACTCATCGTGGTGGGATTTCAAACTTAGATTGTTCGAACACGTTTTCACGAACAGTCAAAGAATTACTTACTGGAAAACCTTCAAGATGCCCTTTTCCAATTCGCCATAATGGCTGCGTTCTGGATTGGCGTGGATCTCACAGATGAGCCTGGGTACGCAGAAGTTTTCGTCGTACTTGTAGATGGTGGAAAAAGCTTTCTCCAGCTGCTTCATGGTTACATTTTGTGGCAAAGGTAAGGAAGGACTGTCGTCGTCAATGCTTCGTTTGTAGTAGCCACCGCCGCCGCCGCCACCGCCGTAACCACCGCCTCCACCACCGCCGCCGTAGCTTCCGCCACCGCCGCCATAACCTCCGCCCCCATAGCCACCTCCCATCTCCTTCTCTTTCTTCAGTTTAATCAGCACAGCTATTAGGGCTATGAAGGCTATCGTGGGGATGATACCGAAAATGGACGCTGCCCCGGGAACATTGGCTGAGAACAGGGCCAACATGAAGGCCCACACCAAAAACGACTTCTTCATTGTTGATGACGGTGGTTTAGAACTAACTATAAGAAAACATATCGAGTGTCAAAAGTCAATGTATGGATCACGGACACTTACTGTCAAGCACAGTTCTATTCAAAAACCGCTTATTTGTAAAAAAAATGGCCGCCACCAGAAAATATACTGAGAAAATTTACATTTTCTACTGCTATTTTAGAGAAACATGCAGTAAAACTAAAGTTTATCTATTTCATATATACCATGAAATGGATTAGATGAACAAGATATGCGAGATACAACCTGTAATCACAGGTACTTAATAGGTATAAATAGTAAAGGAAAACATGCATTGCTTATATGCAGTATAACTTGCTTTACTTAGTGGCGACCTGTATAACTGTTAGTGATTTGGCAAACATTGCACCATGATTATACAGCAAACAAGTAAATAATGATTTAATATTTACTCTGAGATTATCGTAGTGAATAAAGGTAGAAAGAAACACAATAAATCTTCGTTTGAAGTAAATTAGGAAATGTAAACAATTAATATGTTATTCAGAATTGAACGATACGAAAATATTTGTTGATGTAAAACAAATCAAGAAATTTACTCTTAGTTAACCCATAATACAATTTTTATCAATTATAAAAAACTTGAATTCTTTAATTAAGTTTAAATAATCCTATCTATAAGATTATGAAATGAATGAAAACGTTTCAATCATTTTGATTTGAATAACTATTTTAAGTAATTAAGTTTAAATTAAATCGACACATAAACGTATAGGCACGATTATGAACAACAAAGGGGTAAAATCAAAGAAATATGGCTTCAATTACTCAAATTTTTCCTCTTTGGTGTTCACATTCGTACGAAAGTTTGCGAATCGTACTTGCACTCGGCGACAATTTCAGAAATATCCAGAGTTTTGGTATTCCCAAAACGTCGTATGTCACGGGTGTCGTTAGTCCAACCTTTGTGAGATATTTGGTATCAATGATGAAGTATACCTTAAGTAGCTGCGAATCCAACTGTTAGCACTTCCACAACGACTGGAAATATTTGAAGATTTGTTTACCGGGCAATCGCGATTTATGAAAAAAAAACTTGATGTGGAAAAGTAGAAAAAAATGTGTAAATTCCCGTGATTTGAGATGGAGATCTTCGCTTGTTGGCACCACAAGTCCGAGTGTAAGAAACGATTAAGATGGCTGGGCTTTTATACGAGAGGACGATAAAGTCACTTTATACAATAAGTCCTTTGCTTAAAATTGGGGTTTCGGGGTGCCCCCACGTTAGATTCGGCAAATAGGAGGACATTATCGACTCCGAGCTCCTCCCACAATCCAGCACAAGACGAAAAAAATTAGATTGGACGAAATAGCGAACGTTCATTGCCTACGTCACAAGCACACACACAGACAAAAAAAAAAAAAAAAAAAAAAATGTGCCGAAATCATGGTGTGCCAATCTATTACAATATCATCACCAGTCGAAAAGGAGTTAAGCTGGTGTTGTATGCCCGTGTGTGCCATATATTCAAGCTTGGATGATTACGAGGCAGAAAATGCTCGGAAATATAGCAGCATATAGTGATGAACGGGAGCAGAATTAATTGCAACAAATACTGCTATTCGTAACCAGTAGTAGTTCAGCTAAACTAGCTACCGAAATAAAAAACATATATTTGCAGTCATAATGAGCTTAGAACTAATGCGTGAAATTAGCATTAACTAAAGCAATTTGAATTTTAATCATTTGAGGGTTATTAATAGATTGTTACAGTGGCCAAGCTTTAGTAAGTGAGGTTTGTTAAGAGTACATATATAATATCAGTATTTGTAACTTCTACTATGCATACTTGAACCCAACTTTATAAAGTTGTGTCACTTTTTAAACAACAAAAATGAAGTGAACAAAAATTCCCTTTATCTATAGTCTATAAAAAGTTTTTCTAAAACTATTTCATCTACTTTTGTAGCTCCCATTGAGCTCATCATAGTATTTTTTGTTTGTTTTTAAACATTTATAAGTTATTTTGCAAACATTCCAATTTTTTAGGTTCAGTTAAAATGACATTATGTTTCTAACCAGTTTTCATGTTCAAGAAATTTTGTAAATTTATCTTAGATTTAAAAAAAAAAAATATTTTTTAATAATTTTTACACCTAAAATCTGTAGAGACAAGTAGATCTATAGAATGTATTTTATACCTCATTTTGTCTTAATGATTAATATACACATCAAAATTTAAAATTTTCCAGTTATTATTCATTTCATTTTTAAATTTAATTTTATTTTAATTTTACACTCCATATTTAATTTACTATATGATACATTAATTTTGGCTCAGTCATCTGCTTATGTTGATTTTGTTATAAACACATGACAAAATTGTAATGTTACGCTAATTTGTAACACGTTAGACAAATCTTTGTATTCTTTAACTTTTCATAACATGTTTCGTTTCATGTTGCGTCAAATTTTCATACACACTTAAATTACGATATTTACACTTAAGATATATCAAAATTCAAAATATTCGTAACATTTATTGGAACACATTGTGTGGAACAATACATATGTATTCATCAGATCAATACAATATCTTCCAGCAACGCATATTTTTCTCATAATAGAGAAGACAAAAAAATTGCATCAACGAACAAGAAAAGGTTAAATAGCTATGGGTAACGTTGGTGCGAACAATGTTAAATTGTGGGATGAACCGGAAGAGCTGGGAAAGAACCATTCGAGCAAAAATGTGTTTATTTCAAATCACAATAACATGCCGAAAATGCAAATTAGGAACATTATGACTACCGAATTTTTCCGACAACCCAGTATCAGTGAGCCATAAACAAATTTCCTCTGACCGTTTTTATAAAAATAGTTAAATAAATTAATCTATTCAAATTTCGGGTACTGTACTGATGATTGTGGGGCACTCACTTAAAGGGTCAAATTAATGTTTTCATTTTATAATATGTGAATTTATATTTCATAAAGTTGACGGTACTATACTCATTGGCATAGAACGCAACTTGGGAAGGTAAATGAATTTAAATTGCCAAAGTTTATTATTTCATCAACAACGGCAAATGTTAGTTGACTCATTATAAAGATTACTAACATAAACCTGAAATTATAAGACCTGAAAGAATTAATAAATGTAAAAATAAATTGAGTTCTTTTCTTCATCAGCAAGTTCACATTTTCCCATTTTCCCCCCTAAGTTTACATCTTGAAATAAAACAATTCATATGAAATAATTATGTATACTATGTATATTTGGAAGAAGCTTGGTGTCAAATACAAATACAATTTTACAAGCAACATATTCCACATGTGTATCCAAAAGAAATTTCATGAATTGTGATTTGGTTAAAATTACATTTTATAGAAAAGTTATGCTCAAAATATTCTTTAAAGTACGTATATATTTATGAAGCAAATAATTATTACAATCCCTATAAAATGTACCGTGTCTCGATATTAGATATCATTGCTAATTTATCATGAATCGAACAAGTGAATATTAAAGACATTTTTAATTCAAATGACAATTTTTGACATGTGAAAAATATGATTTCATTAACCACATTCAAAATGTTGTTTGAAATCAATGTAAGTATAGAAACAAATCACGAATAATGTAACGATTATATTGAAAACTGTTAAATAATGTTAAACTGTTAAAATAATCATACAATATCATTATCTATTTTATCCTTATTTCTGGATGGAATTTTTTGTGCTAATTTCCTAGTTTGTTCCAGTTCATTATAGTACATATTAAACGATTTCGCATAATGTTCATATGCATTGTAAGTATGAAATTTTGAGAGAGGAATTTGCCTGCGAGGGCATGATTAGCAGAATATTAGCAAATTTGTATTTTGTTTGAATGGCAGAGGTGCATGGGAATCCTCGTCCAGGATATATCAGAGTGGACTAAAACAGTAAATAGCATGTAAATAGGATGCACCACCGTAAACTTGAAAATTACTTTTCATTTAACCGCGACCTTTATTTTATCTATTACACGTCTTCTTCGCGTAACAATATGATTTCAAGAAAAAAAATCATTATTACCCTTTGACCCCTACATAAATGTTTCTACAATATGACAGCGTGGCGCATGGCGGCTTATTAAAAATCCAGTTGTTAAAAGATGCTATCAGATCACATCTATTACACGATTTTGCTCGCAGACATAATTTGGTAAAGTGGGCTACAACCATACATTCAAAATACATTTTACAGATATCGGATATTGCAACCTAATATGAATATAGGAAATTTATTACAGGAAGGAAAAATACTGATGCAATTTTCCTCACCGGCTTCCTCGGAATGATAGACGATGGAAATGAGGAAGTTTTTGAAGGATTTCTGGTAGAAACAAATTATTTAATTCAGACATATAATATACTTTTGGAATTCAATACAATTGTATACAGAGTTTGTGTTACTACAAAGATTGGTTGCTGACATGTAAGAAATATATTTATAGTAGTCACTCATAAAACATGCACAAATGCAAATAATTTGTACACAAACAATGTTAGCACGTCTAACATTCACATGCATTAAATTTTGAAACATTAAATTAATTTTAATTATAGTTTATTATTTAAACATTATATATGCATGTTTTATGATTGTATGTACATATTATGCATGTTTCTATCAAAGTTAATTTAAAGAATCCCATTAAAATTCGTGTTTAAATCATTTTGCACCTAGTGATTTACATCTCTTTGTAACCGTGCATGAAAGTACTCGGATCCTAAGGCGAATATTTTCTCGTTTTGTTTGTGTTTGTTTGTAGGTGGGTTGGAATTTTATCCATTGTAAAATGTTGTAAATTTGTTGAATTGTGCTAGACTTTCAACTGAGATAAAATTTCTATAGAATTTTGTGCAGGATTTGATATCGTATAAAGAGAGAGATGGAGTGTGAGGGAGAGCACAATTACAAATTTTAATTTATGCCAATTAAATAAAGACAGACGTACATAAATTTCATTGGAGAAGACAGGAATGAGAAGCTGAACTAAATATTCTTTCAATTTAAAGGCTATATCCGCCCGACATATGTCAGAATCTTAAAGAGAACAATAGAGCAAGCACAATGGTTTCAACAGGATGCCATATTCAGTATGAAATCAATTGTAAGTTCTCACCAAAACAACAAAAACTGCTGAATTTTCCCTGTCAAAGAAGAATTGAACAGAAGTCTCAATTCTTAACAAACAATAGCTCTCATCCACATTTCATTTTTCACTGGAATTTAGTGTATAGTTTTCTGACTGATATAGTACAGATCGTACTGAGTCTGTTTATAAACACGAGCATTTGATGAGTATTTTGTAAATATTTGTGAAAGTTTTGTGAGCTAAAAATATTTCTTTGCCAACATATGCAGAATGTAAACTGTCAATTATGATATAACATTGTATATCTTTACAAAAATCCAACCAATTCCGTAGATTTCTATATAGTTTTAATTTTGAAGATATGTTAGTGTTAAAAAACTATTTCCAAGAATTCCAATAAAACAGTAGCTCAGGTATTTCTACAATATACAGTATATGCCAATACAAATCTCCGAAAATGTTGACTATTGACCCTTTCAACAGATCATAACTCTTCAAGAATCCGGATTCACCATGATTACATTGTAAGTTTAAAAAGTATGACGCAAAGTGCTCGAAAACCGCGTTATAACACTTGGTGCTAACAACTGCCTTGTCAAAAAACAGGAATTGCTTTTCTAGGTTAAGTCTCATTGACATATAGTTCACGAGCAAAGTAAACAAGAGATTATTACTGTTACAGAACACTTGTGAAATTTCATAGAAAATATATTGACCCAAGAATTTCTGAAAATAAGCTCAAACTTTGGCCGCGGATGCACACTTGCAAATTTCTAAGTTCATGAAAGGTCAATTTTCACACTCATCCGTCAAAATTAATTAAATTTTAAAATGTTTGCTCTCTACAATATACACGTATGCATACTGGATGGATTGGAGAAGTGAACATCTGTAAATTAGACTTCCTAGCTACAATTCTATAAAATTATGCTAAACAATACCAACAATTCAAAAAGCTATAATCTTTATTTCTTCGTATGTTTAACCATTGTTGGATACCACGATAATCAAACTGATTCAGCCATGTTTCTCATCCTGATCATGTCTTGTGCTGTTATCCAAAAAATTCACATCAATGTCAAATGTAAAGTCGACTGACCTTTGACTCCTGGTGCCAATGTGTGTACGTACAAATTAATTAAGGTCATTAAAATGGATTCACATCTGTTTGTTTAGTGATGCAAGGCATCCAGTAAAAATCATCAAATTGGTCATGTTCAACAGCAGCCAATCTTGTTTTATAACAAAACTTTATTGGGTTGTTCTTGTCGAGATTCACAGTTCTATCGAGTTAATCAGGTGTTTTCTGCCCACCTAAATTACACTCCCCAAAACACATTCCTCAAACAAGTAGGATCATACAAAGTCATTATGATCCTCTAATTGGTTTTAGTTTTATTTGATTACCGAATACACACATGTTTGTTGGACAACGACAACGACGATGATGATGATGATGATGTTTTTGCAGGTTTTTGACCTCCAAACAAAACTTCTTAATGGTGGCTTTTGCCAGCAAAACAGTTAGACATCCAAGATCCGTTCAACAGCCTAAAGGTTCGTAAGTGACCTGAATCCTATCAGGTAGTTAAGTGCATCGTATTTTCTATTGTTAGGCAACTTGAGAAACGATGGAAAATCGACCAGACCTAAATAATTTGTCAGTGTGTCAGACCCAGAAACTTTGAAGACAAAGATTAATAGATCCTTAACGAAAAGTGCCGCAAAGTTTATGTTAAAAATGCAGTACTTGTGGAAACAGGCGTTGGAAAACATGTTTTCCAAATGTTTTTCAATTGTATCTTCATAATATTTTTTTCTAAAATATGGTACAACTACAGGAAAGACAAAAATACATAAAATCTAACAAGTATAAAATTATCAGCTTCTCCTCGATCAAGAGGTTTCTGAAAAGTTGATGTCTATGAAAAGCTTTCTCAATAACTAATATGAATTATGAGCTTCAAATATATATGTTGGTAAAATGATCAAACTTGTTTGTATTTTATTGACATACATTTTCTTTTTAAGTTTCCACAAAGTTGTTTTGTTTGGAGAATCTGCATTTACATTCATTGTAGCTGGATGAATATTGAAGCGCTGGTATTTCTGATTGTTGTCCATATTAATAATTCATCAAAGATATGCTTGTCCACATACTTGGTTCGATGTCATACGTTGATGTCAAAATACTTCAGTTCACACCTTAAGGATATCCTGGAAAATAAGTTTTCTTTTTATTAATTCTAAAGTTATTACAAAACTTCATCACAATGCAATAACGGTTTGACAAATTGACATTTTATAGGTGATTTATTCTCCCATGAAAATGAAATGGTTCAATTTTCAACTTATTATGTATTATATATATATGTAAAAATGAGTAATTTAAATAAATAAATATATATATATATATATATATGTATATATTATTTCTTCCACATTGAACGTTTGTTGAATTAATGTCTGAAATATTGGTATAAATATTCTGCATGTTAAATATTAATAAAATGTAAATAAAATATATAGATTAATGCTAAAAATGCTTGTTTGTAAGCTTCAATTAAATCATTACATTTTCACATAGTACGATTTTATATTAGTTATAAATAAAATAAAATTTGGCAAAAAGAAATAAATAAACAAATGTATCGCACAAATCTAATTGAATATTTGATTTTGTCGATTACCTGAGTTTTTTAAACGGCATTGATGTCAGAAATACTTGAAAGTGGCCAATTATTTTCTTCAGAAAAACTCTTCAAAACTCCTCCGCCTGCTTAATTGTGTCAATTTTCTTAAATATTTGGGTGCTAACTTTAATCAATTATGTAAACGAGTTAAGAATTCAAAATGTGCAATGGCGTGCAATGAAGATCAATATAGGTTTTGTTTCAGAAATTTAACAAAGAAATAAAAAATAATCAAATAGATGGAAAATAACCGAAGAAACAGTAAGAGTCGAAGTAGTTGTTAATAACAAAAGGAAATATTTATTGCCCAAACCAAATAAAAACAACTGGAAGCATAGAAAATATTTAGCATATATATTTAGCATCTTTACTCATTATACAGACATTTACAGATATAAAGGAACCCATGCACTACTTTCATAAGAAAGTATTTACGAAATACTAGTTTGAATAGTTAATATTTAAGCAGCTCTGCCATCCAGAATGCAAACAAGTTTTCCTTTCAAAGAAAAAGATAAAAATTGTCCAAAAAATTTAAGAAGGAAACGTATTAGTAGCCATGCAATATTGCGCATACAGAATACATGTAATTTATAATAGTGAATATTGCATACTAGAGTATTCTATGAAATATGACAGAGCTATATTGTAAAAAGAATTATAGCATATTTAGAGACTTACAAGAATTATTAGTAAACATTACCAGCCATAAGGCAGCAAGAAAAAATATAATCAAAAATGCAGTGAAATTTATTTAAAATTATTAGCAACATTGCAAGCTATCAAGCAAGAAAATACATGGCGAGAATGCAATAAACAGAAAGACAAATTTAATGGAAAAATAGTAGGAACTTTGCAAGCTAACAAGAAAGAAAATACAAGCCATAATGCAGTATATTTGGATACAATATTTAATTACAATTTATTTAAAAAAAAAAAGTATAGTCAGAAGCCAGAAAGAAACAAATGCAAGTTGTAATGCAGCAAATGATAAGGAAACTTACGAGCCATACACCAATAAGGAAACTTACAATTTATAATGCAGAAATATTTATTAGAAAATTATTAGACTAATTATACAAGCTAAACAACGCAAGAAAATACAAGCCAAAAATGTAATATATGTACATAAAGAAATGTTCTATGCAAAACTATTAGCAACATTATAGCTTACAAGTAAGAGACTGCAACCATAATGCAGGATATTTAATGAAAAATTATTTACATGCTAACAAGAAAGAAAATACGAACCATAATGCAGTGTATTTAGAGACAATATTTAACTAAAAATTAAATTAAAAAAAAAAATAAAAGTCACTAGCCAACAAGAAACAGATTCAAGCCATAATGCAGCAGTGAAAAACTTACTTACAGCATTACAAGCTTTAAGAAGCAAGAAATGAAAACCATGATGCGATATACTTTATGAAATATTTAATTGAAAATTATTAGCAACATTACAAGCTTTGCACATGTTGTGCACATTAACAAAGCAAAAGAAGACAGGTGCATAACTGCAAAGAAACTAGAAAGATCATTTCAAAAAATCTACTATTTTGGATTTGGCAAATAATACAAAATTACTAGACCCAGGAAGAAAATGAGTGTGCCCAAGCGCTGAAAACTCACTTAAGCAGAAAAGTTAAATATATGTATATAATCGATAAAGCAACGAAAGCAGAAATCGTGCCATCAAGCATGCACGCCCCAAAAAAGCATCTGCTAACAAAAGCAAGAAGAAATTTGCTCGATTTCACAAATAAAAAGCCAGATTTCTTTAAAAATGTTTCCTGCCCAAAGATGCGTCCAAGAATCAATGCGAAGCATTTGTTGATGCAAATAAATACAATGTTGGAGGGGGAAAAAATGAAAAAGAGAAAACAAATGCTGGTACTTAGTATAGACATGCAACTTCAAATTATTAAACAAGTGTTAAAAGTTGCCCAGGAAAGGAAAAAAGCATTAGCCAGCATTCCCATTCACACATAAGTGAAAATTTTGAAAGCAACATGTTTTCAAGCAAATTTTAGTAAAGCGTAATCGTGCCATTAATGTAGGTATAATGACACAATAATTACTAGAAAATAACTGTGCTAGTCAGAATGAGGTTACCATGCTCAGAACATATGCGTATTTCCTACACAATTTTCTGAAGCAGAATAATTAAAAAATTACTAAAATAAAGGCAGGCCAGTGGTCACATGCACAAACTCAAGCAATGTTCCTTCAAGTCGTATTTGATTTACTATAAAATGGCGGCATCAAATAACGTGGCATAGATTAGAATAAATTAAAAACAAGCAAACTTCTGAAATAATCTTTAAGCAAGAGAGAATTACTTTTTAGTATATTAATAGGTATTACTCAGCCATTACTCAAATTGAAATTGAATTAATAAATAGTAAGCATAGAAAATGAAATGAAAGCAAAATATAGCAAGAGAAAGATTCTGAATGCAATGCAGTTTGGTTATTTTCTGAAAAATGGTAAACTGATTGTTTAAATCTTTAGTTTTAAAACTTAATGCATGCGGTATAGTCACCCAGTCCTATTTTGACACATAACTGGATCATATCAATAATTCATTCTTTCAAAAAGTGCTAAAAGGAAAATGTATATCATCAGTCGCATATTTGATAAAAAATTTTTGTAAATAATTAAAAGAAATAAAGGTAAATGGACATTAAATAACTATAAAGCAATTACAACTAGTGCATTGGGAGAGAGGGGAGGGGTAGAGGGGAAATGAAACAATGTTTAAGAATAAAAGTTATTCCTAAAAGGATTACATTTTCTAAGAGTTTATAGGCTAATAGGTTATAATTTAGATTAAATGAAACGGGAGGTGTTACAGCATATGAATACTCAAGTACAATGTATTTGAAAAACAGACAGGTATAATGATAGATATGGAAAGCTACAAAAATGAGCCATAGTTCTTTATTTGGGTGTCTAATTAATTATATTTATAATATATTATTGATAGAGTTATAAAAATAAAACGTTACCAGCGTTGAAAGACAATTTACTTAAAATTTTAAAAAATATTTCATTTGTCTGGTAATACCATACATGAATTAATGTGGGGCAAATAAATATGGTGAATAGAATCAAGCGCACATGAAAACGTCAACTGTTATAAAAGAGAATGTTAGGATAGGATAGGACAAGATAGAATAGGTTAGGTTAAGTTTTGGTATTTTTTCATGTGCACGTTTTTTGTCCCAAACCTGCGTCATATAAAAGTATAAATATTGACATGTATTTTTATATGAACCACGTTGATATTTTTAACCTCATGATGATAACATGTTGGCATCGTTTAGCTGACGCATTGTCACAATTTGGTAACATAGTTTGTATATGTATGATTCTGCCATACACGCCATAATTTAGTTCCACTTAAATATGGGGGAAATCATGTCTATTACTCGTATAATGTACTAACGGCAAGCATTCACATGTGTTCACACTTTCCATTTAAGCATATCCCATATCCACTAATTCGAAGTCATCTTACCTTCACTACGAAATTCCACCTAAAAATCAGAGTCTAAAACTAACTTTAGGTTGATTTTCCGCTTCCCATAACGCTGTTTGACTAACAAATGACCAGTGGTGAAGCGCCCCTCAGCCTTATATACCTTGCCCTGAAATCCCTCTTCACAATATGGTCAACACCTTAGGTTGCCGACCTTTCAAACATTTAATGCACAGGAAGATACCGTTTTTTTTGGTCAGTTTTTTAACCACATAACCTAGAATTTTTGGTGAAGGCCAATGGATTGTTTTGAGGTGCAATGGCAATGCTCTGTTGCTCCCAATGCCAACCACAAGTCGTGGGAGAAAAAAATATTTAACTGACCATCTTAAATCACTGTTAATCACAGCTTTCACCAAAATTTACCAAACTGTTGTCTGGACATGGACATTGACATTTAAAATCGATAAAAGGTTTTTAACGAAATGATTTGCACGTCACAAAGTACTGAAATGTGTTTTTTTGCATTGTTATCTGTTACAGCAGGTATTAGAGGTAGGCCTTCTTGGACTCATTCACTTATATGTATGTAGGCTAATAATTTGCAAAGTTCAGTGAACGACTAATATTTCGTTCATTATCCCTGTGTGGTGACCAAAACGTGTTAATGAAAACAATGACGAACACATTTTTAATTAGCTGAACGCTAAAGAGCGCCTCTTGAATGACAAAACTAAAATGTTTACTACAATTAAACGTGTGAACTGCGCCAAAAAATTACGAGAAAAAAATCGAAGGAATTTTTGTTTAAAATTAAAAACGTACAGTACTCATGGAAATAACGACCTTAAAACGTGTGCTGAACATGTTCGTTCTGGTAAACATCTGGTATGACAAAAAGCTGAAACACTAAATAGGAGAGTGTGGTCAAAAACGAGTATTGAAATACAAGACATGTATTGAACAAAAAAATTTCGGGGAATGTTCAGGAAAGTGTGGAAATACTGAAGCAAAACATAGTGAGCATGTTCATCACAGTAAAATGCTTGATATACATTACTGAAAAATAAGGAATCCAAACAAATATTGTGGATTTTCATGAAATTAAACTAATGGTGAATAGACAAAAATAAATATGCAAATAATTTTTGTTTATTTACCAAAAACAATAGGGTTTCTCAAATCAATAAGAAAATGAAATTGGCCGAATTGATTCTATTATTTGGGTAAATGAGAGATATTTGAAGTATTTTGACATAGGAACGAACCTATTCAGTTAACATAAACATTTAACATGTGTTATCTTAGAATCAATATAAAAAATATGAGGAACCAAATTAGGTTCCGCAACCGGAAAAAGGCTTGGCTAGAAGAAAACTTTTTCCTTACAAGACTGAATTTTTTACAGTTTATTCAGATGATAATTTAAACATCAAAGGGCTGGAAAAGTATACTGATGTTGCTCTGAATCCTTTGTTTCCTATATTTGCATTCATAAAATATTTTTGTGGGCCATGCAGATTTATTGCGCTAGTCAACTTGCAAATGAAGAAATTTCAAAACTTTTCCCAACGGAAAACATTCTGAAAAATTCCAAAAACATACATAAGTATGTCAAAGAGATATTAGATATGAAAAAGAATATACAGCACATTTGCATTGAATGTGCAAATACATTGTGTTATACCTATACACAGCACTTCAAACTATTTTTATAAAGGAAACACGTCGATATTCAAACATTCAGTGTTTTGGATTTCTTCTTAAAATAAATATATTTTAAGACATATTTTTTCATTATTTGACATCAGCATTTACATCACTAAATGTTTTAAAATCTATTCAAAAAAATCTCAATAATTTTTAAATAAAAGTTAAAAAAAGTGGATAAAACTTGGATCCAATGAATTTGAATGCCGGTAAATATTGGTTTGGACAACGTGTCTTTTGGCCCTAAAGTTTTTACCATGGCTGGAATGCCGATGAATTTTGGTTTGGACCACGTGTGCATTTGGTCCCAACGTTGGATCATGGTAGAAATGCCGATGAATATTATTTGGCCAAACTATCTTTTGGCCCAACGTTGTACCATAGTTGGAATGCACAATTATATATTATCTATAACATTTACTAATAATTAATCTATAAAAATTGTACTCAAATTAATCAAATGTTGTACAATCAGTTTAATTTGAAATTATTTTTTTAAAGTGATCTGGAAAATATTAAAACATGCAATTAAGATCATTTTGAAGTCAATGGCGTTAACATTAGCCTAAGGAGACCCACCCTTGCAGCTTCCTTAGCGGTCATGATCACCACTGTATTATGTGGGTCAGGTCGATAAAACAGGTAACCAATGTTGTTACACAGGCCTACTTTTCATCCTTTTTTAAATCGAGGAATTTTTTCCAACTAAGGAAATAAAGATGGCTGATAAATGTAGGTCTCTTCTTACTTAAACAGTACAAACATTTGACTGTAAGTTCTCATGAAATTTCAGATCCACCATTGCTGAAAAACACGAAGAAAACCTTTGTTGTAATTTTCACGAAATAAAAATTGTTGCAACTTGTGAAGGATATGCTCGAGTGAACAATAACACACATTGTTATTGTCTCATAGTTCATATGAAAATTTACAAAAATAACAATGAGCAAAAAACGGTAAAACACGAAAGCCAGTGTCATCCATTGTTGGAAACGTCGACTTTTTTTTCGTACTTATTCACTCCCAAATAGTTTGGCATTTGTAAATGTGTGGCATTGTTAATATCTTCCCTGTAAGACCAAGGTTTGCAAACTTGCTGCAAAGCTAGTGAAAAATGTTCTACAATTCTTCAAGTTGTGCGACACTTTTGAATTATTATTGGATAAAATAAGAGCTGGTCTTTGGTAGGAATCTCCGTTAAGTTTATTTGGCTTTTAAACAGGCATTATCAAGTACTTAAATGGAAATTGTTCTTCCAACCAACAATAACGAAGACCTGTGCAACCGGCCATGATGGCCATTTCAAATTGTTAAATTTTATTGAGGTGGATGGCATTTCCTGCTACCCCAAACCTTGTATAACCTTAACACAGTTTCCCATTTTAAAGTTGATCGAAAATCAGGTTAACGAACCTTGCATTGAAAAACTGAGAGAGTTGACCTAAATCCAGGAAGAGATTTTACTGCAAATCCAGTAAATAAATTATTCATTAAAGAGAGAAAATTGGAATGCAAATCCACAAAAAAATCCGAAAGTCAGTGACGTCACTTGCGGTTTGTTCCTTGTTTATACCGAAGAAGGTTAACGACATGTGACGTCATACACGAGGAGAAAATCAGCCAAAAAAGAGTAACATGATGTGCTGAATACCACACTTTGAGAATTACATAGCATCACTAAAATTACATGGTGCAACTGGCCATCACATTAAGTAGTCATTCAAACACAAATGAAATTAACAAAACAACGTTACAGAAAACTGTTTTATTTCGGCTATTAAAACATGATTAAAGAAACAACTCCAACTTGCTCAAAGTATGTACATGAAATTATAGTTTGCAACACTAGAGGGCGCTGAAAGACATCAGTAAAACGGAAGTACAATGTTAATTTAAAGGGTAAGAAATAAAAAAATTCAACTGGTGTCTACCCTGGGTCATGCTAAACTGCCAATTTTTGGCAATTTCGGCTGCAAACAATAACACACAAATCGGTTTATTTTCTATGTAATGTACATGAATGATGAAAAAATGCAAAAGAAAACAAAAATAAAAATGACAAAACAATGATAATGCGTTGTGGGAACTTTTTAACCAGGGACAATTCAGTCAGCAGTTTTATTACTGCAATAGGCTCCTGACAGAACACAAAGGGCGCCACTGCTTAACATCCTCTTCAAAAAGCGCCACCACTTCTCTGCTTTTTTGGAACAAATATGGCGTCATATGTTTGTCTATATTTTTGCTAAAAATAAGATACGGTTAAAAGTTGTTTTTAACGGTTTTTTTAAAATATTTCTGAGTTGTTTTAAAGATTTCTGAAATGTTTCAAAGATTTCTGAAGTTTTACAAAGACAAATGTCTAACAACTACTATTTTGATTGAAGTCATTACCATCTATTTCATATACATACAAGTGACGTATAATGACATCATTATATGGCTACTTGATATGACGTCATAATATGGTTACAAGCAACGAGCGTGGTGGCCATCTTAGTAACAAGTCAGGTTAAACAGTGGCGGCACCTGTGATCAATAAGGAGCCTATGACAGTGACCAACAGTGACTATAGTGATGTATATATAGAGATTCACCGGGAATCATTTCACTTCGCAATTTTGAACTTTTTCGAAAATCAACGAACGGGAAAATTTCTTTTTAAAAAAATTAGTAAATTTAGATTAATTAGAAAGAAGATTTTTTACAACCGTTTTAACAAACGCCTGAGTCTCCTGAACACTAATATCGACAAATTGCATCTCTGGTCGCACGTTTTCTTTTCGACAATTTCACTTCCAGATTCGGCCAAATTGGAAGATTCGTCGTCGATTGAATCGGACAGAGAAGAAGACGCAGATTCAGAGTCGTCGGCATGTGAGTCACTAACAATAGACGATGACGCCGTGGCTGGGACTTTGAACAAGTTGGACAGGCTAAGAGTATCACCCAAACGTTTTCCCAAAAGCTCATTGGCTGCCTCGCTGGCTATGCTGGTCAATTTGCTGAAAATTTAAAAAAGAAGTTCCAGATTTAGTGATGCTTTCTGCGAATTTGTGTAGAATATTGAATATTTCAAAATTGTTAATATATGTGCAAACTTCGAAATCTAAACGGCCATTATTATTTTTAGAAATAATAATAACAGTGACATTTATATTATGTCATGTACAATGAATCGCACTCCAGGGAAATGACATGTTTGTAAAACATTACAATAGACCTCTCCATAACATTGTCACGTGATGCCATCCGTGATTCAATGGTTCGATCTTACGTTAATTTGTAAAAAAAGGTGTATTAATTTTTTAATTAAACACTTATAAATGTAAAGTTAATCCAAAAGCAAGCTTGCAGCCATTGTGTTTCAATTTGAACATGTGGAACACCTGCACCAGGCATTTGATATTCGTTCATATCAACATCTTGCTTATCAAAGCCAAATAGATAAAGGATTCAAAAGTTGACCCATAAATGCTCGTGTTCGCTGCCTTCAGATTTCTTCAAATTTCTCTCGCCAACTTTCGATCACGTCTTTATTAATGACCTGCTATTAAACATTGCACGAAGGTGATACTCAACACAAAGTTGATTTTCAACACCCTTACTTGCTTCAAAAATTTATAAAAGTTGTAATTTGTACGTCAAATTTAAAATTGTAGCAAGTTCAACGTTTCATGAATATGATCCGATTCGACATTAACATTGATACCACACCTGGGGAGGTCTATATTCTTCAAAAGTTGGTCCATAAAGAACCCTTGATTTCGACTTTGTGTTAGTGTTTTTCGGCTTTGTGGCTATTTCGTTCGCCCATCTATGTCATTTACCTGATGGCCCTCAGAATGGCAGCTGGAGATGAATTTCTCTTGGACCTGGATCTCTTGAGGGCGCCAAATAGGCACCGGACCTTGTCCAAGCATCGCCTTACCGTGCCTATGGTACGTTTGGTTCTCTCGTGGGGCATGGCAGCGTACAGGACACTGGCCAGCTGGTCATCGCTCATGGTTTCCACTTTGCGTCGGAGCATGTCCATCTCCTCGGATCCGATCTTGTCTTCACCTACCAAGTCTTTGTCTAGCCTGTCAATTTCTAGAGAGTCCAACTCTTGAAGGCTCCTGGGACTCTCGGCACCGTGGATGGCCATGGCCCCAAGCACCAAGAGCACCAGGGCAACACGCAAGACATCGGAAAACAACATCTGAAGTGGAGGAGAAAATGAAAGATTATTGCATCTTATTTGAAATTTATTCATGCTTCAATTTGAAATTTCTCAAAACAGAAACAAGACTTCACTTTTATTTGATAAATAATAAATAACAAGATTTAAATTGTTTTAATACTTCCACATATGATGAGTATAATTCAAACAATGTTTATTAAAGTTAATTAAAATTTGAATAATTATAATCTTAAATTTTCGTTAGAGGATTATCAATTTATTGAAATATGTTATTATATTATAAATGAAATGAATTTTAATTTATATTAGCACATCTCTTAAAATTTCTACCATTTAAAATCGATTTAATTCCCTAGTTAAGTTTCAAATTTAGTGTAGCCCTTCAATACACTTTATAAACAAAGTTTTAGTAAGTTCTAGAAAATTGAATTTTCTTCCAATAATAATCGGATCTTTTGCATCAAATTTTAAACTAAATTCTAGAAACATCCTTTCATAAGCCAGAGCTTAAACGTTAAGAGTCACAAAAGTTAAGTGAAAATATTGTAAAAGTTTTTGAGAAAATAAATGATTATTTTGAAAAATTAAAGCTAAATTACCCACCTTTTGTTTGTGATAAATCCAGGTAATCCGGATATAAGGAGTGGTCAGTCGGTAGACACCTTGAAAATCCGCGTACTAATGGAAAATCGCAGCGACGGATGGTGGTCAAGGAAGATTTGGCTAAAGTAAGTGAGGTCCGACATGAACAAGTCTATTTATACGGATGCCATAAACTCAATAGTAAAATGTTATTCAACTTGATGAAATGGCGCGAAGAAAAACCACAGAAAACGGTCTCTAACATTGGCCATCCCAACAAGTTTTTGACCTTTCTCTTTGTAGAGCAATAAACTTGGCGCAAGGGACGTTTACTCGTGTCCAACATTTTACCGTTAAACTTTTTTTTCGGTTTTTTATGCCTAAATTCCGCCCCATAATTTCTCGAGTCACTAACTTTACTTTCAAGGCGTGATTGAAGCCGTTTTTTTACTTTTTATAAAAAAAACACAAAAATTTCATTTTAAAAACAAGTAAGGATGAGAGAACAGATTTCACGTAAGGTAGATTTTATGTAAGATGCAACGATGCAATGAAACAATAAAATTCGAAGTATAAAATACTAATTAAAATATAAATTCGTAAAGCTTATCTAGGAAGATTTTATGTGAGATGCAACAATGCAATGCAACAATAAAATTCCATAAAATGCTAATTAAAATACTATACAAATATTAAATAAAATCGTATTCATTTAGCATTTTCCCCGAAATATTTACCAATATATTTACATATAAAATTCAGCATAAGTCGCGGAATTGTGTGAAAACAATATTAAAGTGCAAATATTTTATATGATAATGTATATTTTACCCCTTTTGTATATATAATTTTGTCTATTTTTAAAATCCATACCATCTTCCCATTATTATAATATTCCATTCCATTTAATGATATTTTATAATATATTTTCTGTAAATCCAGCTAAAAAGCATATTGCAAGTTTGACCAGAAATGAAAGGGTCAAACTCACTATTTATCCCAACTCCCATTACAGTAACGTTCAAGCAAAAAGTCTACTTCCAGTTTGAATGAAAGTGGTCAAATCAAAAGATCAAACTCATCCATTATCAAAATCCCCATTAAAGCAACTGTCAAGCAAGAATTTTTTGATGTTTTCATGCCATTTAATCTGAAGAAATTTGAAGAAACTAAATACACTCTGACAATTATGCCAAAAATCGTTTTTCCAGTTGAATCAGAAGTGGTCAAACAAGGGCAATGTTTTCAAATTTTTTTAAACTTATGTTAAATATCAAATAGTTTTTTTTTTCAAATCAGGTTGAAATTACAGTAGTTTAGGTGATCCACATAGTTTAAAATAATTTCATAAACAGCTGTTTCAATCTATAATGCTAAATTGTGAAATGCAAACGTCTCCCTTAACATTGCAAAAAAAGGTGTCCCAATTAATCGGAATCTGCTGTATTTTAAATTTTCATTTTTTTGGCAACCTCGCCCATCTAGTAACAATATTATTACAAAGTTTAATACGAAAGTGCATTCAATTTGGCATAAAACAAAATAGTTTCCCATGCAGCAAACGAAAGCTGTCGAGAAATCATAAATTATATGTCCCGTTACTTTAATTATAATTAAAAAATAATATAATAATGAAAACAAACTGGCTTAATGAAGTTACTGTCTTTTCCTTATTATTGAGTTCTCTGACATTTGCTTTTATTTACGAGTGTATGGGTTTAACTCTTCATGCTACGTAGCTTAGCATAATTGAATAATTACATTTAACAGTTGTTGCAATCAATAATGCTAAATTCGACAGTTAAATTAAATGCAGGCGTTACATATATGTTTAATGACAATTTGGGAAAGGTAAATGTCTCCTATAACAGTGCAATTAAGGTGGGAGTAGTGAGGAAACGGTAAATTTAATAAAAATGACTAACTTAAAAAAAAAAAAAAAAAAAAAAAAAAAAAAAAGATATATAATTTCATTGAAAAAATTAAAGGATTCTTTGAATATCAAAGTTGTTTCAAAATAAAATAACTAAGTAAAAACAGCATTAATTTTAATGCCGATTAAAATAAAGAAAATGAAAACTTTTACTATCGTATAAATATAATTTACTATATTGAAAAAATGGATTATATTTAACTAAATATGCATTTACAGAATTAGATTTGATGACTGCATTGAAAATTAACGAAAATATCGATATACAACTAAAAAACGGTAAAATTATATCACATTAATTACAAATTTGAGATGTAATACTAATAATGTAAGAAATTTGCAAAATGTGTTTTGATAAATTGATAAATATGTTAGGGAAACATTATGTTCAAAATTGTTGAAAATCATCTACAGTGTTAGTTTTTTGGAATGGTAAAATGCTCTATTTTGTTAAATAAAATTTAGTTTTTGAAAAAATCGTAGTGAAATTGATTTTCTAAAAAAAAAGCAATTTTCCACAAATCTCTACTGAAATATTCAATATATATTTCATGACTTAACTACAATGTATTCAAAAGTAATTATGCACTTGCGTGGGAAATTTGAACAAATTTATTTTATTCAAAATAACCCCACAGGATATAAAGTGAGGAAAAACTGACATTCAATACAATAAATTAATGCAGACTACATTATACATGTGGAGGAAGAAAATATAAACACCGTTTTGGTTGGACAGTTAATTAGTTAGAATACAATAGGATAGTGAACTCATTTTCATTAATATCAATTTAATATACATATATCGTTTTGTATATATATATAGTTAACCTATTTTATATAAAATGAATAACTTAAGAACACAGTTTGTGCTTGCTGTATACTAACAATTAACCATATAGTTATTTATTAGAAAAGTCAAGATATACAAGACAAAAACTATCTTTTACTCTTTAATCTCAAAGATGATTATAGCCAACACTTGAGTATAGTAGTGAACTCAAGTAAGTCTTTAGGGGTTTCTACATACTATTCTGCATACAGAAAATTATTGTACTTCGCATTGCGTTTTAAAGATAAAAAACAATTTAGGTTACTTGCCGTTTTACCAAACACGAAAAGGGCAACAAAAAAATAAACAAAAAAAAATCCTTTCACAAGCAAGTCTTAATTTTGTTAACAATATAAACGTGAAAGCAATCAGTATTCATAAGCAGCTATAATTTAATGAAAGTCCAATTAATTTTTCAAAGCTGGGAGATTTTTGTAAGTCTTTCAAATTTGAAGAAAAATGATCAAAATATTAAAGAAATATAAAAGAATTAGGATAACTTCCAATCAATGAAAACCTCAGCATGATACCCAAAGCCTAATTAATTTTTTACAGAAAATTCAGTCTGTTCACTGAAATGTAACGATTGTAGAGGATATATACATTGGTTTTCATCATTCATTTTCTTTTCAACGGTTTATAGGTTATGCATTTACCCGTTTGCGTTCATTAACCTTTGACCTGCTTTTCGGGCGAATTCTAGGTAGCGTAGAAGACGGATTTAAGAGGGTGCAGGATACGCAGTTTTCATAAAATTGCATCAGACATCCTGAACTAACACTCGACAATCCCCTACAAACACAATTTCGTTCATTACCTAAGCTTATTAACCCTATAGGAATTTTAAGAACGTCAACCCTGCTTAAAGGACACACAGTATTCTCATTTTCAAAGACCTATACATGTGGCATTAATGATCTTTTTTGGAAAATGGCAACATTTTGCAAATTTTGTTTACTTCGTATACTAATACGCTATTTAAATATGATTTTTCGTTGAACTTATTTCAGTTTTGCATTTTATTAAGTTCTGTTTAATAGGACCAGCAGCATAACACGACTAAACATGTTCCTATAAAAATGTGATGTTCTTATAAAAAAAAACATGTATTTTAATTTACACAGACCTATGTAGCCTTAAAATACTTTTGTGGTTCACTTCATTTCCACAATTTGAAAAATTCATGGAAGCCGTTTTTTGACCAGCATGTTGATTAGTAATGCAAAAAAGACAGATTAACTTTATAAAATGTACAGAATCAGACAGTGCAATAGTGGTAGCAAAATGGTTTTGAAACATGAAAGTTATATATCTATATATACTCGTACTCCAAATACATATAAAGGTCAGAACCTGTCATTGAAAATACCCGTTTGTTATCTAATTGTTGTCGTAACACACACGCACAGACAAGGTATTTAACTGTATTTTTCTCGGTTCCGGTTGATAGGCAAAGTCAAGTTTGAATGCGAATTTCGGAAATGACCGATTAAAATTCACCTTCAACAGGCCAATTTATCTGAACCTGCTCTCGAAAATGAGCATACAGGAAATACAAAAATGTCACCAATTTGATGATGTACTTTTACATTAAAATCTAATTCAAAAACTAGCTAGTGTGACTGTCTTGCTTAAAATTTCACGATTTCAACTGAAGATGGCGTTTTTCATGATTTGGAGTAACCCTTTTTTTAAAAATCGTAACCGGGGTAAGTCTGGGTGGTCTCACACCTAAACCAGTTTTGTTTTATCAAATGCAGTAACCCAAAATCGATGAACAAATAATAAGCACTTAGATTGGATATGTGAAACAATAAGCAAATCAAAATTATGAGCTTATAATGAAGGGATGAGTTTTTCGCGAATGATTTAAATTAAGTATTATGCCACTTCACACTTTATAAAACCGCTTGGAAGATGTTATGACTAGTATAATCCTCATTTTTCACTAAGTGAACACAAGCAAATGCAATTTTGCAAACGTGTATTTAGAGCAATCGTTTGTAATTGACATACATGATACATATGTACACAAGTATTATTTGTCATTGTTAATATAAATGTCGATTTATTGATACAAATTAACATTACTTAAGCATTAGTTTGAGCATTGCAGCAGTGGAGAACACATGTGGAATGTCCTCAAACCTTTCACTGCACAAATCACAAACCTCCTCTACCCCTCTGATTTTAGTCATACATTGTATCTAGAGAGCCAGCACTATTATCCGAAAATATCCAGGTATTTTACATTTTTTCACTAGATGGCGCTGTGTGTGAGCCAAGCTAATTTAAAAAAAACTATCAAAATGGCGCTGCATGCGACTATCAGCAATCTGCTTTACAAACATCATGATGATCTAAAAATTCGATAATACTAACTTTAATTTCCAATAGTTAGTTACAAAATTAATCTTCGTATTAGTCATTACCGAACGAAAACTTAATTGCATTGTTGGCTGACTTTCCATTGGCTAAAATTCAAGAACTGCGTGTTTTTGGCCCACTTAATTTATTCCCATCACCCATCGTGCAAACACAAAAAAAAAATATCTGAATGATTAAGTGTTATTTTACTCATAACGAGGTACATCGCGTTGAACACTTAACACGTTCACAGGTTAGGATTAAGCAGCGCGTTTGTGAATAGGCAACACAAGCCGACAAGGTTTGAACAAATATTTTGCAGAACCCAATCTCTTCCAGGTAGCTACAGGCTAAGATTTTCTCACAAAGATGGCGGGTCAATGGCCGAACCCCCAGACACAGTTAAGGAAACGAAAAATATAAAAAAAATTAACCCATATCACCACCCTCTCACTGAACACAAAGACCAACAAAAAATGCTAAGGTAAAGCCAAAAAGGTAGCACACGAAAATATAATCGAGGAGGATTTTCACAAAAGTATAAATAAAGGCGTGACGAAATTGGCGCTAGTTTGGATTAAGCTTCATTCACTCACTAAGGCTTTCTCCCACGAAATTCATACCCAAAATTCTCGAACTGGGCCAATAGTAGAACACGTTGTGGGAATAACGATCTAGTTAAGAACTTAATGGGATCAATCAGCGCCATCTGTGAAGCATTTCGTGCAATGCAAGCGTGTAAAACAGATGGCGCTGGAATCATCTAAGACTAAAATCCAATATGGCAACGTCTTAGTAGAAAATCTAGCATAATCCTTTCCGAAATAAGAATTGAGAATTGTAGTAATTTGAGGAAAAGATTGTGCATTTTAGAAAAAATAATGTGTGAAATTAGATAAATTCGAGGACAAATTCAGATATTTTGTGGAAAATTAAGTATAGGAGTGAAGTCAATACATGGCATAAGAAATATCATTAAAATAAAAAAATCGATTCTTTAGGGCAATTAATCAAAACTTAATTGTATAGTATTGACCATTTCTAAAAAAACGTTGGAAACGTTGAAAATTGTAGAAATAACATACAAATATTTTAAAAAAATGTAACTTATAAGAGCTAGACGATCACACTTTTTAAATTCATAATCCTTTTAAAACACTGACCAAACTAAGAAACTTGGATACATTTCTATGAATTGTTAAATAAAACATGGAGATAGTTGCTTTAATTGCTTAATTTTTAATCGTATTTCAAGACAACTGTTGCGAAAGTTTAGAAAACTGAATTTGGTGATAAATCTATAAATTATTGAAAAGCTGCACAGTACTCGGATGAATGTTTGTAAAAAATTTAACTTTTTCAGAGGGCTAGTCATTATCAACTACCAACACCGCCTATGATTCAATTCTTGAAACTTTGTGAAATATTTGGTCATTTTTAAAGGCCGCCCTCCTGTAAGACTACTGAAAATGGTAACGTCTGACCCCTGTAGTCTCTTCTCTCGGAAGCCAGGTGGATTTAGATAATTTGAATAAGATTTCTGTTTAAACGATTTTAGTCATGCTTTTTAGCATCGTTCAATGCACACACGCTTTAACAATGGTAGAAAGAGCAAAAATGACGAGCACAATTTGAGCTATTAGCGCTACTTGAGCTTTTCATGTGCTGCACATGTTCTTCCTGAGATATTGACCCGTTTCAATATGCAATGGCGGCTTCTTCAACAGGAAGAGAAATAATTGCTGCCTTCAATGACCCAAATCTTAAAAGTAATTTGCCGCATTAATCACTTATTCATACTATTGCTTAGGAAAAAAAATGTTTTGAAAATCTGTTTTGAATTTCGGAAGAAAGTTTGGGAAAACTTTTATTTTTTTAAAAACAACATGTTTTTGTTATTAATCAGATGATGCATTCATTGTTCATTAATTTAAGTTCACGGTCATTTTTTAGTTAATATTTAAAGAAAAAAAACAATTCATATATATAGTTTACAAATATATGCTCAAGTTTACTTTTGTAAGGAAAACCGGCAGTACCAAAAAAAGGAGACAGATTTTAATGACTTTGTTATCATAATACTTGAAATTCCATCAAGAGCACTTTTTTTAAAAATATGCTGTACATTTTTTTAAAGCAACTAACCATGATAATAAAACCAATAACGCGTTAATTTCAAGTTCTCAGTCATGCTGAACGAGTTTATTGTTTTAGATAAGAGACGAAAAAAATGTTACATTCCTGACAGCTTCAGAAACTAATTTCATTTAATAGAGTATAATTATAAACAATCACAAAAAATTAAAATCTTTCGTAAATAATTGTCTTCTATCTCTAAGAAACTTTAAAAAATTCCTCAGATTAAGATTTGCTGCTTCTAGTGAAATTCTGCAACGAGGTGTCAGTTTTCTAATAATTTTCTTTTCGGAATAAGTTGTGAAGCACAGATAGGCTTTTCGTACATGGCCTCATTTTGCCATTAAATTTAAATCATACTTTCCTCCATTCCACCCACAATTTTTCAACTTCATTTCTTTGTCTACACATGTCTACAAATTGATTACCTTCAATAACATGCTATACGAACAAATATTACCGAGTAAACAGCAAACAGAACCACAAAAGCAAGTTTTATTTTTCCGGTAAATTTTCAAAATTGATTCACGGATGAGAAGTTGATTATGTGAACAACATAGTATATAAAAACTGGATATAAATAAGATTAATATCGTGGATAAGTTAGAGTAAAAATGTAGAAATTTTACGGTTGTTATTGTATCTGTTCAAAATCTCAAAACAACTTGATGAAAGAAACTGGATGGGAAAGCCCTCAACCGAAACATACATTTCTTTAAAAGTAAAGAAATGTAATCACAATTGCTAGAATATAGTTGTTTGCCATTTAAAGTAGGTAGAATCAGTTATAATAAAACAAACGTTTTCATATTTGGGACAGATATCTTACAGAAACACATGAGGAACAACTGTATACTGAATTGCCATTACCATAGTACATTACTATAAATAAAATAATAAATAAATAGTAAATGTTAAGAAATAAACAGTATATGTAATTTGAAGAGTTTGGAAGAGGCATTTGTAAAAAAAATACTAAAATAAAAAATAATAGGCAAGACGGGCTGAGTCCTGTAAGCCTTTACATTGTACATTTAGCAATTACAACAAATTAAAGTGTATTGAAGTTCATTGTACGATTAAACTAATATTTCATGTTGATATGCCTGGACTTTTCTATGCAGATTTATTAGTTATTATGGAACTTATTTCCCGAGTAATATAATATAAATAATTGTTACCATATTTCCTACAATTTTATAATAATTAAATTTCGTTAATGTTAATTATATATTTCGAAAACTATTACATTTTGTTATTTTTTTTTAATTGTTTATACCGGTTTATACAGCAAATCCCATTTTATCATTTCTGCTTAAGACAGGCTGTTGGTTGATTAAATGGAAGAGCCGGTTAACCCAGAGCTTACAAACATAACAATATTGTTTTGTAGAAGTGTATTTATGTAATTTTTTTATTGTAATGTACAGATGTATAAGAGTGTAAGGAATAAAAGGGATTTTTTTGTACAATTCTGAAACCGCCGGTTAAACCGGAAAGCCGGATAAGAAGAGGACGGTTAAGAGGGGTTACACAGCATTATGAATTATTTTCGAAATTTACTATTTCCCATGCCATGATGAGGTGAGGTCAAGTAAAAATGTTGATGGCATTTCACCCACATTTTTTTTCTTACAAATCATCTTTCTGTTCAATTTCTGATGCTTGAAAAAACTCAATTTTCCAAGTGCACGTACTCTTTATAATTTTCTCGGTTTTCCAGGGTCACGACCCGAGGGTCACCGAGACACAAGAAGTAGGCCTTTGGGCTAGCAAAACCATATTTTCCGAAAATCAATAACACCGAACATGAGCATCGTGTCAAATGATGAACTTCTACTTTTGAAAAAAAAATCTTTGTCAACAAAAAAGGTAATCTGTAATCCTCCAGCAATACGCGTAATTGTGGTTTTCCAGAGTCTTTTATTTCGAGAGCCATATATTTTTTTTCCCGTAATACCCAACCAGACTCGTTCATCTCACCTGAACTCCAGTTAATTTGTTATTTTATTTTCATGCACCTGAAAATTCGCTCTTTCACCAGCATTGTCTGCCATCCGAATCCACTTTTATGTTGTTCAATGCGGAATGAGTTAGTAAAAAATAAGACGGTATAACCCACTGATCTAAATTTGGAACGATGACCCCCTCCTGGACCCCCTCCTCTCCCACACACTCGCAAATTGATAGGTAATTTGTGAACCCACATAAATGTACGAGTTACCGGTGCAAAAAAAATTGGGGCTTGCTATTGGGTGAAAAAAGGACATCACGTGTGTGCTCATAATCAAATTGTTCATCAGAAATATGGCCCAAATAGTTTAATCTCTCATTCAAGGGGAGATGAGGTGAACGATTATACACCAAAATATTATCGGAAATAATTAATAAGGTCATAATTCCCACATCTGCAATATTAAACATGTAGTGGTGTGTTTTATTAATTTCGTTTTCTTTGTTTTCAACATGTTTAAACACAAACGTGATAAACAATTAAAAATTAAAAATTTCCTAAACGTAATTTTTAATAAAATTCTACACGTTTAAAGTTAATTTGCCATTAACGAGTTTTGTGTACATTTTAAAATAATTGTGTAGGGTTAACACGAGTTTCTCATTCTAGCTTCATTATTTGAAAATGTTATGTTTAAAATGCACAACTTCTTAGAATTTTAGAGTTGCCTAAAATATCTAAATCTCTGCTATGTTCTATTATTTTTATGATGAAAACAGATTTTTTATAAATTTTGATTTTCACAATTGCGAAAATTGAGAAAAGGGGATAAAGTGTTAATTCTATTGATTCGTTCCAATAAAAAGTTTTACAAAATTTTAGACAAATGTTTATTTATATACTAAACATAATATGGCTTTTTATATGTTTATAGATATTAAAATAAATTAGAACTTTGTTGCCTCGTGAACTATGCTAATTTTAAAACGAATATGATTAACATTACTAACTTCAAATGAACATATTGTAGTTCTAAAATATATTTTCCTTACAAAAATAACACCTATTCATTGCTTTAAATAATTATTGCCTACAATTTGCGATTTTTAAATGAGTGAGCCTGTAATTTGTTCTGACCTCAAATTAAATTGCGGTAATTTTAAATACTCGGCTGTAAGCATTACATTGAATGATCATATATTTTGCAAATTTTAAAGAATCCCATATAGAGGTTACAATCAATTTTTTTCAATTTGCCACGCTTGAAACGAAGCCTAATATTCAATTTTCAGCAAAGTTAATATCACGATTAGGCTCATAAGTATTTGCCAAACAAGATTTAAAAAGGAACTTGGGGTGCAATGACCTAAAATCATACACCCATCCAATCGCACCTAATTTTTTCTAGGCAAATATTCAATAGTAGTTAAAATAGCAATAGATATAACACTTAACCTATTTAATTTCCTGCCTTTCACTTTAAGAGTTAAGCAAACTTACTTGACATTTACTTTATGTTTACTAATTTCGCCACTAGGTAGCAGATCATTACATTATTAAGTACAAATTAGAAAATTCCCAAAAAAATATACTTTAAAAAAAATGGAAAATTTGCCAGAGATAATTTTGCTCTACTAGAAATTATATTTGCATTTAAAAATCTAGCATGAAACTTTTTTCAAAACCATGAGATCTAAAAGTCTGCAATTTTTATAAGAAATACTATAAAATGCTAACATTTTAAAATAATTTTAATTGAGAATGTGCATTGTAATTGAGACAAGGTTTCAAACCCATCAATTCCAGTTAATGTTCAATTTAGATTGCTATTAAGTTCAATTTGATTGTATCATGTTTTTATAATGAATATGATTTGCAACAACGCTTTTTGTATATATATATATATATGTACACAAATGGAGCTTTAATGACTCATTAGTCTCATTGCATAGTTAATAACTTGAAATAATGCACACGTAACTAACCAATTAATGGGACGATTTGGTTCAACTAAGAAAACTTGCATTAATTGTATGCAGCAATTCCAATATTTTAAACCTGGCATTCAAATGTCTTGTGTAATATAAATAAGGTTAATTTAATAACAATAATAAAAGAATAATTATAGTGAATGTAATTAAATTGTACTAAATATATAGATGGTTGCATTTATTCACCAATAGATGGTGCTAGGTATGACGGTGTTAGAAGTACATAATTAAGGTGAACAACCTGGAACGACCTAGTGAAGTTTTTGGTTGCTAGCAGCTGAAGTTTACACAAAGATATAACATGTTCAAAATTTTCATACTAAGGCGCTTTTGCTAAAGATCTTCCTACCTACTCAATCTTTTTGTTAACTGGATCTGCGTTTTTTCTCTTTAGAGCTGCGCATGAACTATACATGAAACAAATTTCTGAACTAATTCAAAGTATGGATTTAAAAAAATAAATAAACAGGCAAAAAAATTAACGAAAAGTCATAAAAAAACTCCTTAATCGCAAAATACGTTTTAAAAAATGAATTAAAACCACAAATCATAAAACCACGACATTTGAGACAAAGTACATTTTTTTTTAATAAAAAAAATTGAACTCATACGGATTGTTGGTAAACAAAATCTTGGCAGATACTTCATAATACTTTGTCAGAACTTTGTCAAGAACGATAGCAATCTTACAAATGTTGTCAAAAACTCCATAAACCGCTATCAAAAATTGTCAAAATATTTATAAATTACCCCAAATGTAAAAAGACACATAAATCATACAATACATTCCAAAGAATCTGTAAAACTACTACAGACGTTTAAAAAAAAAATTCAAACTGTAAAGTTGTCAACAAGATTTAAGTCAGTATAGACAAGTAGTTTCCAAGTTATAAGAAATCTTGTAAAGTGTCTCATAAATCAAAAATCATGAAGTGAAGAATTCCACAATTCATATTTAATACCCATTTTTTCAAAGATCATAAAAAAACGTTGTTTTAAAATCTAAACATAATTCAAAAACGAGTAGTAAGTTGCTATGAATGTTTAAAAACTTGTTAATTATACTAAAATAATCATCAAATCTGAATAAACTGCAAAAGTTATATAGTCATGTTGTAACTAACGTCACCAAATTGCTTCCAACTAAGCATTCAGCATGACAGATTTCGCGAAAAATACGAAAAGAAGCAGCCTTGGGCAGACTGGGAAGAGATGATAAGGTCAACGACTGGACAATAAAAGAATCTTAATTACAATCCGGTTAGTCGATATTTCTTTTTTTTTTACAGGAAAATAAAAAAATAAAAAAAAACCGTATAAACTAACGTTGCTCGAGGAATTCGGAAACTCAACCCTTTGGTGGGTTTAGATGTCTGAAATTTCTCTCCAAAATAAATAGTCCCGAAACCAATCACCTTAAATAGCCGTATTATATTTAGAAATCTTTAAGAATTTTATTTCAGCCTGACACTAAACCTAAATACTTCCTCCGTCGTGAAATGTCTCGCTACCTGAACAAAAATCCTCAGCGTAAATTTCATTAATATTTGGTTTCATTCATGAATTTCTGGCACGTTTCGTTGCCTACGCCCATTTTCAGGTTTTTATATGTGTGCCGTGAACTTTAGAGGAAGAGAAGAAGTAGAAAAAAAAATCCTCTAAATCGTGTGAAAAGAGTTTGAAAACTAAGCACGAACTGCAGAGAATGGCTGGGCGACGAATTTAGGTGAATTATGTCGAAAAAACTATGTCTGTAAGTTAGTAGTGTAAACTTTAAAACAGCCTAATTCAAGAGTGTCGAAAAGCTATGCCAAATATTTGAGGAAAACTAGGGCGATTGCGTGTTAGGATATCGTCACCAAAGCCCATAATCATAATGCACTGCACATCCAAAAGCCAAAGTTGAAATTGTGTATCCACGAGCTATCACAAACCCATATACATATATATATATATTTCAATAAATATTTTTCATATTTGTTTGGACATAAATGTGCAAATAGGAATTCCATATACATGGCAATTATGTAAAATGTGACTAATTTCATTAAATCTGCTTGTATGTGATTGCACAAATCGCCATGTATGTTGCACAAAAGTTTTGTGATGTTTTAGATTTAAAATTTGAACTACTATAATGTACCTGTACATCTTAGGTAAATGGTAATTGCGACGAAATGAGTTTAACATGTTAATTGACTATATGCTATTATTTTATATGTTCATTGTATCATAAAATTATGCTACAATATTTTTGAAAATGTACTAATGTCGACATACATTAAAAATAGCTTTATGTCAACAAGATGATCTAAATCGTCTCCTTCTTCATAAATAGGTCGAGATGTTCGCTTAAGTTGGCAAAATCAATTCTGTCGACAAATGACAAATTGACAGAACAATGTACTTTGTCATTGTACTGTTGACTAAATAGGTTATGATCTATCTATGCATTTACATGTATGCTAACATTGTAAATAAATACTATATATATGCAGACATATTTAATAAACAAAACAATGATTTAGATCCTCATATGCATTTATATGCACACAATGTAAATTCACAAAAAAATGCTGAACTCTTATTTTATGTAGAAACTATACAAACTATTAATTTCCAAACATCTATAGGTATTTCAACTTTGCAGCGTTGATCATCATAGTGTATGTTCCGATATTGTTTTCTCGATTTTGCAAAAATCAACATTACAGAAATCAAGATTACCATTATTCTTGTACAGTACACCCTAATGGCAAAAAAGCATACAGCATTCCGTTATCAAACAGGAAATACTTAAACGAAAAACAGACGAATTAAATTTGTTAAATACTAATTTCTTTTGTATGATCTCAACTTGATGAGAACTTCCCACCTTTAAAACAAAAAGAAAAGGAATAGAATTACCACAGAAACAGACAAACGATAAAAAATTTTGTTTTCGTAATTTCCAGTTTTAACAGTTTACTTCAACATGTTTAGCTACATTGTTTATTCTTGGCTACTTTGTATACTTGATAAACCTACCAGACAATAAAAACGTGTTTTGTTTCTTACTTAGTTACAATACACAAAAAAATTAAGCTGTGAAACTCGCTAATAAAACAAGATGAGTCAATGTGCACCGCATGAATAACTTCTCTCATTACATTTTTTTTTTAAATAACCAAAATTTAAAAAATAGAATATTCAGTAAAATTTGGATTCAAAAATTGAGCGAAAAAAGTACGTGTTCGCTCCCTGTTAGCATTTCAAAGAAGCCCACCATGCACGATGGTCGGTTGACAAACATGGTGATTATTTGAAGTTTTCATTCTTGTTATTTCCTCGTGTATGCGTGTTGAATTCTGTCAAAAAATTTGCCGAATGGGAACAACGAGGGCAAAGTGAATGGACGAGAGAAGAGTCAGAGTGAGTGTGAATGCTCTTTTTTTCAGTAGGCCAGCGCCGAAAAAAGCACGAAGAAGGCAAATTTGCAGACAAAATGCCGATTTAATAAGAATTTAATGGCGAGACAGAACCAGTCCGTGTAAATAACCGAATAAATCAGACCAGACAGTGAGGCGCAACAACACGTTGGCCATGGCAATGACCCGCCGTGGGTACGCGGCATAGAATGGCCGCCAGCCCCCCCAAAAATCCCGCCTTTTGAGGCACCCGGTCGCCCAACGCGGGGGTCAAAGGGTACGCACCCATCACGTGTGTGAGCATCGCAGGTGTACGCCGTTGGCCATAAACACTTCCTGAAGAACTGAAATTCAGGGCGATTGTTTTTATATGGTCTATTTTACACTGTTCTGAAATATAGTGCATTCCAGATAATGGGACCACATTGCATGGGGAACGAGAAATAGGGACCTATCAAGCGACTGGTCCTATGCACAAAAAAGATTACAAGGGAATGTAGGAAAAAAAAGTTTAAGCAAACTCAAATGTTTTACTGATTTTCAGAATTTCATCTATTTCAGAATTTTTCATTTATTTCAAGAATGAATCTCTCAAGGATCATCTCAAGGGTTTTTACTCGTTTCAAGAATTCTTTATTCATTTCAAGAATTTTTCATTCATTTCCAAAATGTGTCATCTATTTCAGAAATTTTCATTCATTGCAAATTTTTTTCTCCTATTTCAAAATTTTTCAGTTTATCTCAAGAGTTGAAGTATTTATATGTTAAACTAAATTTAATTCATTTCAAGAATTCTGCACTTATTTCAAACAGAATTTCATTCACTTAAAAGTTTTTTATATTTCTTTCAAGAATTCTTTATTCATTTCAAGAATTTTTCATTCATTTCGAAAAATTTTCATTATTAGCTTTCAGAATTTATCCTTCATACTGTACATACACTTCACATGATTAACTTGATTTAATATTTTTCATTTGCTTGTCACAAATTTCCACTTGATTTTGGTTTACGTAAATTTTATTTCAAGAAGATTGTCTAAAGGTATGTCGAAGTAAAGTAAATCTGATTTGTTAGATGTTTTACTTTCATTTTGGAATCTACATGAAGATAACGCAGTCATACATCATAATGAAGTTAAAATATATGATTAGTCGTGTCATCCTTTACAGGGTTTTGTACTCAATCAAATGTTGCAATTTCTAGCCATTTTTAATATGCAATATGCTGCAAAAAAATTAAACGGGGTATTAACCTTCGTGGATTTGTGTATTACAATCATATAGTCCATTATAAGGATTTTTGTTCTAAAAACACGAAAAAACTTACAAATGGTCGATTAATAAATACATGGGTGGATTATTGTCTGTGATCACGAACACACATTACGATCTGCTGATGCAATTTCCCCATCAATTTATGAAGAAAAAATGGCAATGACCAAATGCAATTACTCGCCCAATTTAAACACGTTAATTTCCAGAAATCCCCGTCAAAGTTTGCGAAGCGGAAAAGTCATAAAGTTTCATGAGTTAGTCACTATTCGTCAAATACATGTATAGCAAATTTGATTGCTAAATTATGTCTTCACGTGAATTTCAATAAATATGTTTAGACATGCGTTAGTAAAAACAAGCAAACAATGTAAACCACTTCCTCTCATTAGAATTTTTTTTTTTAATTGCCACAATCTATAAGATGTAAAGTTTGCACTTCTTGGGTTTACTTAATCCAAAGATTGATGTTCTCTGCCTGGACACTGATTAATCTTAATTTGATAATGCAAAGCCTTACATCACGAAGAAAACGTGCTTCTAAATTTCATGTGCAATGCTTCCTATACTAGATAAATCCTCATTATAAAGGTATAAAAGATAAAAGATCGTTAAATCCGATATTAATGTGTAGAGTGGCGAAAAATACACTGTTTGAACCAAGTTTTGAAAAATACAGTTTGTTTTTAAATAAATGTACAATTTCTTTCAGTTTTGTAGTTGCTTAAATTATATTTTTGTAATCCTTTGTTAGTCTGATTAATGTCGTTACATTTATGAGTTATTTACATGAATATTTATGAGATCAAAATAAACGTATGATTTATACAAAATGTACCTATGGGATCATTTACGAGCACATAAAAAAGGAAATTGTTTTATTTTATTTAAAATTATGTATTGCATTTTATAGATTTGGAACTGATCCAACAAGTTTCTATTCTGATGTGCACCTACATGATCTCATAAGTACACTTTGTAAAAATCATAAGATTATTTTGATCTCTGAAATATGTATGTAAATAATTCGTAAATAGAACAACATTATTCTGACTTAAAAAGATGACAAAATTACAAAAATTGAAAAATTTATAAAAAAAACTCATCCTCCATTTTCCAATATGCACTTTATCTACATTATCTTACATAAAATGCGAGAATGAATCCAATATGTGACAATCCATTAATTAAATGTAAGCAACTCTAAAAAACACTAATTTGAATCCAACTTTTGTTTAGCGAAGAATGTAATAATGTTATGACAGCAATAGTACAAACAGTTGCTCATGTCACAAATGAAATACTGCGCCATATACAGGTGTTAAAATAAATTTAAACCTGTATCAAGTTTAAATGCTTAAAATTTATGCAATTTATTGGTTTTATTTAGCATTTCACAAACCCAAATTCGAGTTTAATGAATACTCCCTCCCAACCAATCGGTTTGGACGAATTTTGAAATTTACCACAATTCTTTTTTTTTTGTTTTCTGTATTTTTTGCTAACGTAAAATATAGACATCACTAGTGGTGATGAAGTCCACTAGTTGTTGTAGGTCTGATGTTATATAACCGTTCACTACATTCCTAGACAAAGCTTACCAAAGGCTAAACCATGTTAAGGTCAACAGGCTAGTAAATCATGCTAAACATAGCCTTTTTTCTTTCATCATTTTATTATGTAAAGGGAACATGAAATTATTAAACTTTCAAAGCATTATTCGAGAATCGAGAGACATTGCCCTTTGAATCACATCCTATTTCTTAGAATAATTTCACAGAAATTACTTCAATTAAAACCAAAAAACGTATCAGGAGTACGACATACTAAATTACGAAATTTTTAACAATTCTTTCCCACAATACCGGCTTCAAAACAGGAATATAAATTATATAATAAAAACAAATAAAAATACAAAAATGTTTCTTGTGAAGTACATTGCTATCAAGTGGATATTGAAGATGTACTTCACATTTTTAAAAATGTGAGAAAAACAACGCATACTTATTTTTTAGTCGCAATAATGCATGTGGGTCAAATAATATACAAACTAATAAGCTAATTTGAAAAATAAGTTTGCCAACATTTATTTGGTTTAAATGCTGATTTTGACTTTGTGCAAAAAAATGTTTTGGCAAGTATTTCTCATATAAAAATTTGAAAGAAAAACAATTCTATAACAATTATAAATGTGTGTTGATGGGACACGAGCGTAATAAGCTGCTATCGTTTATGTAATATGATATGTTTATCCGGAAATTTGAAAAACAGCAAAAATCGAAATAGAAACCTGTTTAAACTTGGTTTTTATAAGTCAAATTTGTGCGGCTTTTTCCTTTAGGATAAAAATAAATAACGTGTCATTAACATGTAATTAATATTTTATCTCAGCATGTTCCAGGACATTAGAAAGGTATACTTGTGACTACTACAATAACAAAGTTTAGTGATTCATAAAAAATAAAACAATTTTTTCTTCATTTATTAAATTACAAAATATTTTTAAAAAACCCATTTTTCAAATATTTTTACTGAGTGCTTCTTTTAAAACTTACGTTCACATTAATTTGTTTAGCACATTCAGAATACTACATGCATGAAATTTGCATGAAATATCACCTGTATTTGGAAATGAGAAAAATTATCCAGTATCGTATAAAAAACTTGATTTAAATTTACTTTTTTAAATATTCTTTCTATCAAATTATGATGGTATCAAAATTAATTTTAGCTTTAATTGACATTCTCAAGACGTCAATTAAAGCTGAAATAAAAAGGAAATAGTTGTTTTCTGGATTTTAATATTTTTGAGAAAAACACCTATAGTATATAATAGATATGATTCCCTATAGCAGGACATAACGTCCTATATAATATTTCTAGGATTCATTCAAAGCATTAGAATAATTAAACCGTCAAAATGACCACTCGTCATTGACCTTCACCTCCTAAGATAACTGAAAAACATTAATCTCAATTTTATCAAACAATAAAGTTGATCATTAAAAGCCAATTTCCTGCTATTCATAATTGAGGTATACAGAAGTAGCTGAAAAGGCCGAGGCAATTAATGTAGAAAATCTCCGGGAAGTTTTTTGTTGTTGTTTTTGTTGTTCTTTTGGGATCATTGAAAAAGGGTTCTATTATTAGGTAAGTTTTGTGCTTGCTACATGAAACTGTTTTAATTTAATAATGACTAGTTTGCGTTTTATAAACACGGTTAAACGACGAGCCGTCTGACATTTAGTAGTATCACGAATCTTTAGCCATGATAATGCGAGCATTGTACTATCATTAAAATCGCTTTTTACGAGTCTTTGTCCGGTTCACTAAGTCAATGTCGTGCAGTTAAATTTTACAAAATAAAAAAACAAAAAAATTCAAAACACGAGACTTAATTACCCAAAAAAATTGCACAGGCGCAGCTTTTGGAAATTAGTTTTATTAGGCGCATATCACGGTAAACAAGGCAGATTTTTAGTTCGTAGACTCATTTGTTTTACCCAAATTATCAGTTGAGAAATTTTTGATAAAAAAATGAGGAAGAAAACAACCTGCAGACATGCTAACTTGATTTGGTGCAATTTAACCGCCGATAGTAAAAATAAATTTACTATAATTGCAATTTTCAATCTACTTTTTAAAATTCTAAAATTTTTCGACAGATTTTATGAAATAACTTTGCATTTCAAATATAACTAAACTTGTCGAGAAATTTTAAAATACATATGTCTGTTGCATTTCAACACCTAAATGCATTCTTAAACTAAAGACGAAAATAAAAATGAAATAAATTGCACACTTTTCGAGACAAGATATTTTTAAACAAATACATGTATTTGCGACAAAAACATATATTATGGTTTTTTTATAGAAATATTTTTCATCAATATCAAATATACTCTTTGAATACAAACATACAAAAATTTGTTCATATATACAAAAACGAAAGAAAAACATATTGCATTATGATGAATACGACACAAATCTAGAGGGAAAATTAAAACAAAATTATTGTACATGCGCATGTATTAAGAAAATAAGTTTGTTAATAATAGGATGAACAAATGACAACGATAAAATGGTAATAAAATTGCAATTTTAAAGGTATAAACTGGCCAATACCTGAAGAAAAAGAAAAATTTCGAAATTTCGTTTTGACTTTCATGTTTTTCCTGATACTTTTAATAAAATTTAGTATTAACTATCATTTAGATTTGCAAATTATTTTTTTTCCAAAAATATCAATGAATTTTAAAGCTCATTAATTCTGAATTTGACTGAGTTCACGAAAAATATCCTACAAAAACAATTCTGACAACAATTTTGTTGGGCTTGTTTCTTCAAATTTGGCTTATTTACTCCTAATAAAATGATAAATGTTTCGTGTCTATATTACAACTGAGCCGTTTCGTTGTGAAACGAGAAACATTAATTTTTATCATGAAATTCTGTTGGGTTTCATTAATGATTTGGAGGTAGAAAATTGAAATTAAAATTAAATTTTTGGAAGAATAAAAATATGATGTTCATAAGCAGCCCTATGACATTCTAATTATTTTCTCGTACCTAAATTTGCTTGTAAACTTTGCCAAAAATATTTTTAGAGCCATGTAATTGTTATGGACCATTTATTAATTATAATGACTATATTAAACTCACCCTAACTAAGTTTAGAGTTATCTACTTTAAAAACGTTCCCAGGGAACTAACAAATTTTGATATATGTTAATAAAATTTCGACCCAATTCAAGAAATATTTTCTTTTGAAAAAAATTTAAAAAAGTGAAATATTTACTACAGATGTTTAAAAGAAATTTTATCAAATAAATTGCTTATAAAAATTAGGACATGAATTATTTTTTATATATTTTTTTTCTTTATAATAAAAACACGTCAAACATTCAAATTAGCTTGACGACAAAAAGAAGACTACAATGCGAATTATTTTTGCTTATGACACTTATTTGGCCACTGTCTCATTGGTCAACTTCCTCAATTTCGCTGTCTACACCAGCGAAAATTTTTTCCGCCATTTTGCGAAATTCATTTTCAGATGCTTTGCATTTTGGGAAAAGTTGGTAACAATGGTCAGGCTGACCAACACGTTTGCCTGAATAAGCAGCATAATGGTAGACAGATTCGAACATTTTCTGTTCTCCGTTCACCATTGGTGTTTCATCTCTGAAAAAACAATTTAAAATTCATTAAAATCACTTAATTCATAAATTAAAAGTATTTTTATTTTTATCGATTTTTAGGCATTCGTCATTTAAGAAATTTATTTGTAATGCTTGATTGCATTCTGTTTGTTTACTTCTGATTTGAATTTGTGCATTTAATTTGAAAATTGGCCGTAAATTCAAATATACATTTAAATAAAATATCGTTTGAAAACATTTTAAGCCATTGTTTCATGCATCGAAAATATCTAAATTTTAAAAGTGAATGGTTTTTATAAGCGAAGTTCACAGATTTTTTTTAAATTTCATATATGGAAAAAACAATTTTGGTAAAAACTTTGTCAATCAAACTTTCTATTTTGAATAAAAAATGTGATTCGAATGTCTTAAATGCAACGTTAATAAAATTCATTAAAAACTTGCTATTAAAGCGATTTTTTATTAATTATATACGATTCCTAAATTAATAGCCATATTTAATTGATAGAATATTTCCAAAACTGAAGAATGTGCAGAGAAGGTGGAGGAGGAGGATTGCCATAAAAATCAAGTTCAGCGCACTTTGTTAAGTAGGAGATACTCACCCGAACACTTTGGCCACCAAGTCTTTGAACTGACCACTCTCCGTGACGCGTGATCCGGCCATCACTTCGCATACCAATCGGGGAATGCATTTGTCGGAGTCCAGCTTTTCGGCGATTTCCAGAAACTGGTCAGTTGTGACATCATCTTGGACAATCTCCTCGGGGATCTGCTCTGGGATTTCCTCAACACTCCTCCTCTGACGGTTGTGGACATTGCCGTAGTACTGGCCGTTGTACTGGACAGGAACAGGTGCCCCTTGGGGTCGGTTAGCGTTGTACATCATTTGACGATATTGCGAAACTCGACCTCCCAAGTGACCCAAGAGGTACGATTTTAAGGCAAATAGCGATAAGCTCTCCAATGGACTTTTGATTATGTCCGAGGTGAAGCCCGCTAGGGATGTGCTGAAAAAAGCGTCCACCGAGGAACAGGAAATCATTGCTACAACGACCAAAGCGCAAGCTCCCAGACTCATCTTGGAATTGATAAACATGTTTAGTTTGGAGATTTTCCTTACACAACCTGAAAAATCCAAACCAAATGTCAGGCAATGTACAGAAATGCTTAACACGTTTCAGAACGATCCATTATGGAATATATGATTTTTGGCATTTAGTTATCGTGGCACATTTTCAAATTTCTGAATTCCATTATCCTACAAAATCACTTCTGAATTACATTACTCAATCTGTCAACATTCCAAAGGTATACATCCCAGTAGGTCTACTTTGAAATATTTAAATTGAAAACTTCATAATTTAAACTATGAATAAACTTGGAAAAAACTTGGAAAAAACTTTAGGAAAGTGTTAAGTAAAATTACGTTAAATTTATTCGACACTAATGGAATAAATTTTAAGGAAAAAATATTTTCACACCAGCTTAAATTTCCAATTGGTATAATAAATTTGAGGTTGATTACATTTTAAAGTCTGGAAATCCTTTATATCTAGCGGCTTAGTTGCACATTACAAATATTACGTATTCAAAATTCGAAAATTTAAACGAAAACTAGAAAATTATAAAATAAAATTGTAATAGTATATTTTCAAGTGGTTATTTGATTTTAAAGCATTTTAACCAGAACAAGTTCAGAGGAATTTTAGCTTGAAATTTCAGCAAAAGTTTAAAAGTAGATTAAGATTTATAAGCGAATGAATAAATCTGATAATTTGTAATCTTAAAATACGAAATTGAAAATTTTAATTTAGATGGTTGCAAATTTTAAAATATCTAAACGAATGCGAGTATTTGATTACAAGATTTAAATGTTTTAGTTTTAGAAACGTGATTTAAATGTGAAGATTTCAAACTAAAAATTTTTGCTAGAAAACTTCTTGAATCTTGAAACTTTGTAAACGTAAATGATGAATTGAATACTTTTTCAGATAAAATACTACTTAATAAGAAATTCCAAAACAAGCATTGCCACAAAACATGTATTCCTAGTGGGTTGCTATTGTTGAAAGCTGGTTTGATAATCCAATTTACCTTTTAGCTGCTTCCGTTGATTTCTGTTATAACCGTAACACCGTAATGTCCAAGTGGTCAAGTGGTAGTAGTAGTAGTCACTCGTTACAAGTTTGGCAACAAAACGAAGTCTGTTCATTCGCTACCATGGTTTATATAGGGGGGCAAGTGACCACCCCATGCCTTGCTCGCCCGCTTTTTTTTTTTTTTTTTTTTTTTTAAATTTTATGAGGAAAGTAAAGCGAACCGAAATGTGGGTAAACAGGCCATCATGCTGCTATGCGAGCGCTTGACCACGTGTCCAGCGTCCACAACACCATAGCCATTCACCTCATAGGCTGAGCGGCTCTTGTCCGAAACGGCTTTTCCCATAGGCCAACGGAGCTGGGGGCCATTTTGTGCTAGGGGTCAACGCATCGTGCTCATATTTTAGGGTTTACTACCATCCGATTAACGTGAAAATGCCTTCATTTCTCCGCATATTTTTATTTTCTGTTCGTCGTTTCCTAGTGAAACTTCATTCAAAAGTCCTGCCTAACGAGGGCGTTTTTTTAAAAAGTGGGGAGGAAAGGGTTGGGAAAAACTTTCCTGGCTAAATTGAATGAAGTGGTCAAAATTGGTTCAATTGTTGGCACTGCACATGAGTGCGGTGAAAACCGACTATTTAACTGTCATTGACTCGCGTTTGGAAATGGAGGAGGAGAGGTATGTCAGGTCCGAGCTGCCCGAATTTACCACATCAAAACTAACGGGGACTTAATGGTACACACAAAAATCCAAAGCAAACTTTGAAAATTCAGAGCATTTGCTTCTTGTGTTGTCATTAGAAGCAAAAGCACTTGCTCCAAAGTGTGTGGTGTGCGGAATTTTAGTGTGCTTAATTGTCCTTTAGAACTGATGCTTGATGGAGGAATAACAGGAATAATAACAATTTCCTGATTTTCATTCATAAGTTGTGCTCAAAGGTTTCATACCAAATGCTCAAAGGATAGAACTTCAATAATTCAATTGTAAAAATAAACGAAAACCATTTATTTTACGCAGGAAAAGCATTTGTTCGGAAATAAAGATTGTATTTGCCAAAATGTTTCCTAGCAAAAACCTCAATTTTATAAAAACGTATAACAAAACAAGAATTTACATCTTTCTGAAACAGAAGCAGGACTATTTCTTGCAATTAATATGACAGTATACAGTTAATCAAGATGTTAACATTCCCCAGGCGCAAGTACAGTATAATCCTAACCTTACACTTAGTGTTCGCTATGTCATACACACAAAGAAAAATTATTAATTCGAGTGTATTATCTTTTAAAAATGTTCTTTGTTAATGATTGTATGCTTTTGTTAGTATCAACGGACAAGAATTTGTTTGAATAAACAAAAAAAAAAACAGTCTTCGTGACCTCCACAAGTTTGTGTTTTTTTTTGTAAAATAATAATGCTCGAATTACTTTATTAAAGTACTCACGATTATATATTTGTAGAGCATCTTCTAGACTCGTTACTGTATACAACTCATTTTCGTGCCAATTTTAAACGTTTTAATGCACGCTTACTGCCTATTTGTTTAATGGTCATCAAAGGTCATCGCATCTGAAGGGGCTCTGCTCAACCGTGAAAGCCTTGTTTCGAACATTAAAATCATATCTTGAAAACGATGATTGATTAAACATAAGTAAAACAACAACAAAATTGAGGAAAAATCGAACTGATAATGATCAAAAATTGGTTTAGATGAAAAAAGGGGTTAGGGTAATCAGGGAGCATAATGCTTATTAGTGCATCTCTATGGGAGGTTGCTATTCTTCAAATTGGAGTTCTTAAACTATTTTTTTTTTATTTGAATCACCAAATTAACTTTTTAGAATTATTAATTCGATTTTTTTTAAATGAGGGAAATGAATCGAAGTAATGATAGGGTATAGCAGTAGTTATCAGTCTTTATATGACATCAAAGTTAATGAAGCATTTTTTAATAACTTTTATAAAAAATAATATAACATTTCATTGTATTGGTTAATTTTCTTAACCAATATAATCGTTGCTCTCAATTAATTAATATATTTTCGGTGAAAGTTTTACACCGCTATTAATTAAGCTTATTAAGATGCTTTTTTTGGTATTATCGATATTGATACTTTTATTTATTTGCTAATAGCATTTTGAACTCCTGTATAATAAAATAACTTGTAATTTTAATTCCCAATATTAGCCAATGAAAGCCAGGTTGAAAAAAAATGAACTTTAGGATTGTTAAGCTGCTAGTTATTCTAATCAGTACACTAAGTTCGTGATATTTCATAAAATTAAGATTTGTTAAAGCTAACCTTAACTGATTTGCATTTATAACATGTTTCTGAGTTTTTAAACGTAAATTTGGACTTGCATGTTATCGCATTTGATATGCTCACATATAAAATACAAGTACAATATATTTTCGTTATTACTTCTATATAAAATGTGATAAGAATAATCTACTTAAAGTAGAGTATTTCAAGTTTAGGTTATTTTAAAAAAGTTGTTTTTCCCTTTAAATTATCATTATTTGATGTTTTAGTTTCATGAAAGTAAAACAGTTCGACATTGACGCCGAATGAATACTTAAAAATTCAGAAACCTGACAGAAATGTTAATTCGAATTTTAGAACTGTTCATCTACTATATATCAGACCGTAAAACTCTGTATTTTGTAAGATACAATTATATCAATTTTCTGTTTAGAACAGTTTTATAACGCAATATGATATAATTTCTTTAATCTCTCTTAACTTTAATCTCAGCCAAGATACCAAACTAAGTAGCAAGAAAATTGAATTATTTGTGTCCACAAATATTTCAAAGTTAAAATTAATGTTTACTTCATTATAGGCCACTAGCAATCTCATTAGCTAGTAAGGCTATTAGATCATATATACAGTAGTAAACATTTTTAACTGGAGTATAAATCGGAAGGAAATTAAGTTTTCATGAAACTAAATATACATTTATATAAAACGTTTTGCTTTTTCAAAATCTTCTTTGGTTGAATATCATTAAAATTACGCTCATCCTTTTTTCATAAGCTAAAGTCAACGACCTTTGTAAATGATTATTTTAAATTTTCAACTGCTGTTTCTATGGGTTTTATGAGTTTTATTTCAAAATTCAACATTTTAACCGTAAAACAGAAGATTTTATGAATGCAAGAAAAATGCATAAAATATTAAGTATTTTCGAATATTTATTGAAAATTCCAGTGTTAATGTGATTCAGATTCTTTAAGAAATGAGGACAACATTTTGTGTTGTCCTCATGTGTGCACGCAGTGCATATCAAAACACATTGAATAAGCTTTACATGTAAACCACATGTAAAACCATGTAAAATACAAAAAGTACTTGTTGGCATTCATAAAACAGAAATTTCATATTTGACATACAAAACCCTTTTATCAGAAATACCTATATTGTACATGAATATACAACAGCAAGATTTGCTATTAAATAATTGTATAAATTTATTTATTAGAATGTTTCATCAATTAGTAATTTCCGGGATGCTCATTTTTTTTTTCTCGCCAATCAACGCACTGTCAAATTTGTAATCTTTAGATCACACAAATTGGTTAGCTAAGATGGCCGAAAATGCTGATGATGTCACGAACACACTGTCAATCAAAGTGGCGCCCTCTACGATCCTCATGGTGATTATAACTAAGATTCTAATAACAAATTTCGTTTTTGTTCAGTGCATTGTTTCAAAGCAGTTTAGGCTTATAAAATTCACACGGGGAGATTTTATCAAAAAAGAAAAAAAAATGAAGAATAAGGGGGACAATGATTCACCTTTGACACCTAGCGCATCTCCATTATCTAATAGCTAAGAAGGTTAGAATTGATGAAGACTGTGTTTGGATAGAGTTCCAGAAGGTTAAAGGCCTCAAATTGTCACTATTTTTTTCTTCTAAAATGCCCACCTGGAGGTTGTACAATAGCAGATTAAAAGGCACATCGACTACCAGCTAAAGTGGTCAGAAAACGGCTGTTGACTTGAATTGATTATATAATTTTCATTAAATAAAAACAAAATGAAAATATGAATGCAGAAAGAGCCAAAAATGAAATTTTAACTGGAAACTGAAGTTATTATCATATTTTAGATGCTTTTTGTGAGGTTTTCAACCTTTTTATTATTGAATGTTTATAATGTTTGAATGCATTAATGTGAGAAAGCTTTTCTTTATTATAATCAGGATGATAATACAATAAGTAAAAATAATAAATTTGGTTGTAATCACAGCTGTATACATTTATAATTGTTTTATAACTTAAATTGCAGCTAAGACATGTTTAAGTCATTCCAAAACAGCTAAAACATATCTTACTGCTTAAATTTTAAACGTTGATCTGTACGTTTCAACTAAACAATATCCTCATGGACAAATCTCTAAAATCTATTTACTTGTATATCCGGGTTTCTGACAATATTTATTAGAATTTTAAAAATTACGTGTAATTAAAAATTCTTCCTAAACTTTTTGAGGAAGGGATCTAAATCTTGCTAAATGCCTAACATTCATAAATGTGAGAAAAAAACCTTTTTTTAAAAAAACAAGTGTAGATGTTTAAGTGTTTGTATTATACTTGTATGTAGATAAAATGTTTTTTCAACGACAATGTTGTAGTTAAATAATCCATTGCAGTGCTTCCCAAATAATTAAACCATTGGAGAGGTTCCTCAGTATACAAAGACCCAGTAGTACATTTGTTCAATTATTTTTCAATAAAATCGCCGGCTAAGCTTATTTTACATAATTAATTCGCAATAAGGACATAATTACTTATTTATAGTTTTCCCGCGACTTCTGTTAGTTTAAGACACCGGTGTAAATCAAGTTATTCGGACGACAGTCGTAAAAGATGCTGGTTTTCTTCACTTCATCATCAATGAATGACAACAATCAAAAATCTCATTAAAAGTAGTAATGCATTTAAAATTAGGTCGAAGATTATCAAACCGTTTATAAATATATGTACACACAAACACACAAATACACCAAAAAAAAACAATACAACCAACAAAAAAAAAAGTTTGTTTAAAAAAAAAAAAAAAAAAATTAAGATGCGGCGAGCAACAAAGAAGATTTCGTCTAAATACAGGACATGATCAAAGAATGTCGAAATCCTTTTTTTCCAGAGATACTGTCTATTAAAACAAACGAGAAACGAGTTTCGTTATTACACCTATTTTGTTATATTATGTGAATAGCATACACTATGTCGTCGGAGAGCATCTACATCACTAAACAAACGACTTTCTAGCATATAAGTTTGCAAATCCAATGCATCTATTAGCAGCGGAAGGGAAAAAAAGAAGACGTGGGATTTAAATAAAGCGTTTACAAGTATTAAAATTATGTCAAAATAATCGTGTCCACTTAACGAACACAACGAATATATATGACGACAAATTAAAGGAGCATTTGTCCGGTACCATCATACCAACAATTAGCATTCATAAATACGATTCGTAACGAGTCTGGGAATCTTGTTCAATGTCGCCGAACTGTACAGAAGACAAACTGTCTGTCTCTCTATGGCCCGCAAGACACTCAATTGAAGCAACCAGGAAGAAAAATTATAGAAACGGGCCTCTAAGTCATTTTTTGAATAAAGAATTACTGATATGTAAAAATCTCGCATCAGTGCCCGAGGAATGACTCCATGGAACGTGACATTGCGTGAGTTCGTTATTCGAACAAGATGGCTGCCACTTTTTTACTTAACAATTTTGAAATGTTTGTATAAAAGCCACATGTTCTAAACATGTACAAATAATATTATTGAATGATGGGAGCTAAATTCTTGTTACAGTAGCTTGACTATAACCATTTAAAATGCAAAAAGCGTATATTTGGATAAGAATGGCATGATTTCGATTATCGAACAAGATGGCCGTCTACATTTTACGCAATGACAAGTGTGACCCTGATGAGATGGGCCCTCCTTAAACTCGCCATCGACTCCATTTGACATTAAAATGTTTCCCTCTTTGTTAAAAATATTCCTACTAAATAATAACCATTTTACGACCATCCTAATTCATTGGTAAAAACTGATTTTTCAACAGTTTCACGGTAATGCCATGCACTGATACTAACAACGCAGAATTATTATATATAAATCTCTTAGCAATTTTTTTTCATCTCTCTATCAAAAATGAACAATTTTATCGGTGTCTAAAGGCTGAAATGCCCTCATAAACTCGTTTAAATGCCATTTTGGCCAGATATCCGAGTAATAAATGATAGGATAAGTGCATTTAAAAGCTTCGACTATCAAATGTGAAGTCAAATCTTTTTTGTTTGTTTTTAATGTGGATGCAATCCATTCATTACTGAGCCCTGAAAGAAATATAATGCAAACAAAAAAAAAAAAAAAAAAAAACTTAACCGCATTGGGCAATTTTCTATTAATTAGATTAGATAATGTTATTTAAAATCGCGAATGAGTTTTATTTTCGCGAGTATAATTACTATATTTTTCATGCTTTTCGCACAAGTGTAGTCTTTATAGAAAATATTCATGCAAAACTTGCATGGAGTGATTTCATGGGCAACTTAAAGTAAGAAGTGAAGGGCAATAGTCACACTTGAAGAGCATTTACAATTTGAAATAAGAAACATTTAAATGTGCTCCTACTTGGTCTTAAAAAAGTTATAAAATTGGAAATAATTAGCTAAAAATGATAATACATTACATACTCCAAAGACACCTGCATATTAGCTAATTTGTAATTTTTATAAGTGCAATTATAATTCAAGGCGTAAGACTTTGTTAGATGAATATGGTTGTAATTGTAGATTTCGTAAATTCAATATTAATAATTTTACACAGTAGATCAACATCACAAAATATTTCATAAAATAATTTTCCCGTGTTTTTTGTTTATGTATTTTCACTCTTAAAGAATCAATTTTCACTTCTTAAGACAGCTACTTACACTTCTAATTAGTTATCCCAAATTTCAAACTTGTGTGTTACAAATAATTGTACGCATTCCCTCTTACGAATTAGTGCAGAGAACACTTTCCGTACAAAAATTACGAGAAAAAAAAACAGTTTGCAATAGCTTCCTGGTCATCCTAAATTTACTCGGTGCATGTGCACTCGCTTTGTGTAACACTGACCCTTATTAAGTTGGGCTGTCCTGCTAAAGACCTACATTAAAAATGGATCTTTAAACCGTAAATCATCCGACTTGAGATTTTGGTGTTTTCTTACAAAATAGCAGATGCCATGCTTGGAAATCAGATAACAAGTTCAAACACAGCCAGAAACAAACCAGCATAATTTATAGCTGTTCTCAAACTCAGCGGTTTGTCCGTTTACCTGCTAACTTAAATTTAACTAATCTCTAGCAACACACTGAAAATTTAGACATATTTAAAAGAAAATGATGTCTATTTGGTGTAATCATGCTATTGCACTGGGCCTCCTACAATGCAGATGGGCGAGGTATTTTCTGACAAAAAATTATCCTGAATAATACTCAGTTGAAATGATTTTATGCTAATGAAACGTCAGATCTCTTTGCAAAATTTGTCATGCAAATTCTATTTGGCATAATTTTTTGTCAATATAGCCTACTTATTCACGATGGTCCTGATAGTCTCATGTTCACATTTCATACAGTCTTTTAACCATGATAATTACAATATGTTCAAACCAAAAATAGTTCTGTGATCATTGGCTTTCAATGCACTCTGCTAATATTTTAAAAATATATGCGGATATGTATGTTCGCATTTTTAAAAAATTAAGTTTTCTATACATTTAAATTAATGTTTTCTATGATGAACTTGCATTGTAGGAGGCCCAGTACAATAGCATGATTACACCAATTAGACATCATTTTCTTTTAAATATGTCTGAATTTTCAGTGTTAAATAAACTTTTCTCATTAATGCTGTGGATGTAGAGAGACAAACGTGCGACATTACATGTTCAATAAGTTAAAAACCAATATAGTATAATATAATTTTTCAATGTCATAATGGATGTTTATATGACATTCCAAATCACGTAACAACAAATTATAATGATCGATGTTTGATATAATCTGGTATATCCATTAACTGGTAACTTAGTTCTAAAAACTTCAAAACCACTTTTGTATAATTCCGAAAAATACAACTTATTTAGAAACAACATCTGTATAGCAATTTATTTAACAGCAAAAACATGTGGAGGAGTTGTTGGACTAAGCTTCCCACGCGAAAATAATAATAAAAAGTAATGTGAAACTTTTTAAAAATAACCGCCTCAGTAGTGTTACTGTATAGAAATTACATAACGGTAATCCATTACAAAGTTTAATAACTCGTTTCTGAAGTCAAACGCTGACACCCACATTTAGAAGCCGCCACAAAAAAAAGCAAAGATTCGCTAAAATGTTACTCGCATCTCAAATTTTAATTTAACTACGGGTCAACTATAGGGGGTCGTTCAATTTTAGATAGGCCTATTTTGTTCGTGAACTTCAATTTGAGTTATGGGTGCGGGGATACCCAAATTACAACGAACTGCTAACCCTGGGAAAGTCAGGGAATAATTGCTTGCTTTGATAAAATGTTGAAAAAAAATTAAATTCGTGGTTTCTACGAAATTTTTTAATGGAAGGGGTTGTGAAATAGTTTTTGTTCAATTTTAACTTCAAATTTTGGGAAATCAAATATAAAAGGCCAACCTGAATAATCAATTCTGAAAAATCAAATCTAAAAAAATATTAAATATAAGGGACCTAACTGATAGTAACTACAAATATTTGAATAAAATAATCTGATCATTATTTTTAAATAAAAAATTAAAATAACTAAATGCTTTATTAAATATTAAAAATAAGTTTTACTTAAATTTAAATCAGCCCTGTAGCTAAATAATTTGCTACATACTTATTTGCAAATTTTACAACATTAGTGTTCTTAAAGGCAACAGATTGGATAAGTATTCAGCAACTGTAATGCAAAATTTATTGTACCAAACTCAAGACTCGAGACTCAAGACCTCAAGACTCAAGCCAAACAAATCTTTGAATCTCTAAATATAAAATGACGACTTCATTGGTCAGTTACATGTCCAATAAAAACATTGTACAAGCCTGTCATGGCCATGTATCGTGCAACAACATACAACTTACAATCCTCTATGTGTTGACATCTAATTGCAACGTTTAAAACACGTATAGCACGTGTACTTAACATTTATTTACATCTGTTTTTATGGTAAACTTAATGTAGGAAAATAGCGGCAAAGAGTAATTTGAAAGCACCGTGTTTTTCTCATTAAAGTGTTTCATTCATGGCTATACATTTAGGTGGGACGTGAAATATTTCACCTTTGAACCCCTCTCTTAACCTCGTTGGTTTGCATGGGCTGCACGTTCGCATTCTGCAAAGGTTCATCTGTTAAATTAAGCAAATGCTGGGTGGACACGCGGAAAACAGATCATTCACTCTAAACGTAAATTAATAATAATCGATTATTTATGCGTTGGGAAATGATTCATTCAGAAAATGAACTGCACCCAAATATGCTGTAATTATGGTGGGCTCAAAATTAGGGCCAAAAATATCGATTTGACCTACTCTTCGAGTGAACTTTCTCTAAAGAATCCGGTTCATTGTGTCGAAAATGTGTTCTCACATAGTCATTTTTAAACAAAATAACGCCGGTTGCCCCTTCTTGTCTGAAGAGTTGACCTTAATGTCATTTTCGAGTCAGAAAACAACATTTTTCATGAATTTTTGGCAAAAGGTGAGTCAATCGCCTCGATCTTGTGATGAATCACCTTGTTGAACTTGAATCTGTTTTCTCGATGATAACGTGTGATTAGTGCAAAAATAACGGATCGTTAAATGTGTGTAGCTTGTCGTCATTGTACTAATTATTGCATATAGAATGCGATGTTAAAAATGATACTGCGTTGTCTAAATTATATTTTAAAAGTTGTATGTCTGGAAATTATCTTAATATCGCCTCACAATTCCAGATGTATAATATTAGTGCATATTAAATCTGGTTTCCCGAATTAATTTCATGTTGTAAACACATGCTTTAAATAGACCAACTTGATAACCTTTAAATTACTGAATAAACCAAATGTTTTTACTATTATTATTACAGTAGTTAATGCTATTAAATACACTAAATGGTGTTACATGTACAATGTAGCTTAGGGCACAAAAGGTATACAACAATATAGTAATCATATCTTGTAAATGTGCATTATCTATATCTGAAAAATTACCAAACATATTCAAGTTTGCAGGTTTTCGATATAATACAAAATATTTCCGGCTATTAAAACATTCATTTGCATGCTTTTACAAATAAAATATTTAATCAGGACTATGATGTGAACGAATTACTTTACGTAGCTATTTGGACATGTTCTTTGGATAAATTTAAATATATTGCAAGACAGTAAAACTGCATATGAAATATCAAAACATTTGTATAATTGGTAGTAAAGGGGTAACTCACTAAAAAAAAAGTACAAAAAACTACCACTGGGCTAAGTTTACGACCTCCAAAACTAGGCGTGACAAAGTTGACCAGTGTCCAGGTGTGGTAAATACCTTCCTTTTTCTGGTTTTTGTGCATTTACCAGCAATGGTAAAATGCGAACAGGTGGCTAACAAACAGTTGCTGAATGAATGAAACAGCAAAAACCCATTAACTAACACACATGGGTACACAGGTGCTTGAATTTTTTTTTCATAGGTTTTTTGGTCTCGTTGCAAGCATTAAATTACTAGCAGTACTTTATCCAAAAAAACAAAGGCCAATAATTCAGTTTAAGTTTGTATTTTCAACGCTAAAATAATAATAAAATTTCAAAACTTAAGTTCAACAACGGCTAATTTTCGGTGACCCATCTGTCTAATTCAGTAAGAAAGCAAGAACATCTAGTTAGCATAAATAATCGTTAAAAGGCAATAGAGCATACATTCCACGCCGTTTAAATTTGGGTTTTGCATAATTATTGTAAATTGCTTTTTAATTGTGTGATATTTCATTCGTTGCAGTTCGCTTCACAAACTCAAGAATACAAAAATGTGTTTAAAATAACAACAGCTGAATTACACATTCCATTGGGATATTGGACATAATACTAAGTGTCGTAGTGTGCATTCCTACCATGGTCCAACGTTGGGCCCAAATACACAAGTTTTCCAAACAAACATTCATGGGGATTCCTAACCTGGTTTTTCAAAAATTGTTATCCAATTTGTTATTACCCCAATTTGCCACCACTCATTGATCTCAAATACTTGCTAAAGAAATGGGGCATTTCCGGTTATTATAACGAGTCCTTTGGTTATAGGGACCCTACCAAAATGAATTTTAAGTGTATTTCATTGGCTTTAATGAGGACCATAAAAATGCAGTAAAATGAAATTATGACTATTTGCACAAGGATGGGCTTCTTAATGGCCGTAAAAACAGTTTTTTTTAAAACCCAGTTCCTTCATTATGCTCTTGAGGCGTCCAGGACACTCATTTGGCAACAAAAAAGCTTCTTAAAAAAATACCAAATTCTTGAACTTTCTGCTCCGGATAGGGTCCATATAAGAAATTCCGAAATAAGACAACATTTCCACACCCATTCATTTCTGTTGGTAAAATGTTTCAACAGTTTTTCAACTTTATTTTATGTTTTACATGCAAGCTTCGAGATGAATAACTATTTTTCAGTCCAGTTGAACATCTCATAACCTTTGCCCCTATCTTTTTCAAAATATTTTAAAGCTTGTTACACGCGTTTTATTGGATGTGAATCGTGTTAAAAAGGCAACAACAGTTATTACCAGCAATAAATATTACTGAATATAAAACACAAAGGCCCACACGCACTCAAACTTGAAAAGCATAAAGTTTGGCTTGGGACAAAAACGTTAAGTTTTAATTTTGCAATATTTCAATGCAAATTAAGAAAAATAATACAAACTTTTGATTATGTCCATGGATACACCAATTCCAAAATATACCTTCGACGTTTTTTCATGTTTCTCATTTAGTAGAAACATAAGTCAGATAGAAATTTGCTTTTATTTCCTTCAAAAGCTTATTGATAAATAATCTATTTGTACTTGTTGAACTTTTGCATGTACATTATTTCCATTAACCATGGAAAAAATTAATAAAAATGATTTTATTGATTATTTTATGACTGCTGTCAAACTTTTAGAAAACAATTATTGTTTTTTATATTATTTGCCTCTTCAATAATACATGTAAACTCCTTCTATCCATTTTTTTAAAATTCAGATTCGTCCACGTCTAAATATTATAGAACCTCGTTTAATAAAAATTAATAGAAATGTATATGTTACGAATATATATTGCAATAAATGGCAAGGTAAGTATGTAAATTAAAGACGATGATAAGAGTGGGCCAACTGTTTGATCGTTGCGCTACTACAAAACCGTCGGTAACAAAAAATAAATAAAAAATGCAGAAAAATATACAAAAAATCGAGGGTTTGGAGGGGGGGAAAAAAACGGGAAAAACTGACCATAAAATTATTACATAAGGTTAGTTCATTCATACCTTCTCAAAGACCGTTGCTCTCAGAATTTATAAAAAACAAAAAACAATTGAATGAACTATGAGTAACTGCGAAGCAAAAGCTTCAAAATCTTAAAACTGATTTACTCTTATAATAACAATGTTTTTAAAATTAAAAATACAGCTAATGATTCACACACACGCTAAATATAGTTGCAGCTGCGATTTGAAGAGGAATTATTTACACCAACTGAACTATGCTCGCAGCTAATAATCGGAAATTGAATAAACATCTATGGTCCAAATACTCATTTTTATTTGTCTACCAAAGATATGTTTTAAAACATCCTGTATGAAATATTACTTTTAATTCTTAGCTGTAAAGGCTTAATTTACTTTATGTGTATGTATATAAAAATAGACCTGGGCCTATGGGAACTCTCAAACCTGACAACCCTAAAGCTTGCTTTTGCTATCTGATATAGCTACTTGACAGTTATTTGAAATTCTTCACAATATGTTATTGTCTGCAAAAAAATCATCAAAGTATGACGGAAATGCTGTCATATTTCAGTAAATTTCAAATCTTTGCTTTAAAGACAATACAATAATGTTTACGACCAATAAAAGTTATTACATTTTTTTATATAAAAATAACGTAGTATGACAAAAACAGATTCCTATGTGATTGCAATGCATCACGTTTTAATTCCTACAAAAATGTAACTTATTTCATTCAGCAAAGCCAAATGATAGTAACATCACCGTTCAAGTGAATAAAATTGCCATACAAATGACGTCATATTTTAAAAAAGTACGTTGTCCGACTTGCCATTTATTAAGATGGCAGTGAATTATAATATTTTGTAGACATTGTTCTAAAACTGGCTATTTATGCACAAAAACCTGACTAGGAATAACGTCATTTTTTTACCCGAAAACAGTGCAAATTACTCGCAAGTAGTTTTCGGCAATCTAGAAAATAATACCGACATTTTGATCTATGTAGCTCATTCATAACGGGTGAGATAAATTAACGTCGGCTCGCTTTTGATATGAAAATGAATTCAAATGAACGCAGGTGCTATATAGCCCAGTCGTCATCCAATTAATTAACCAGTTTGGCGATATCATCTTCAGGAAAGACCATCCTAGTTTTTTTAAAGACGAAACCTACTGAGATAAATTTACTGAAAATACGATTTTAAACAGGGCCAAGTTTGCGAAAGGCAAAATGCGAGAAATGTTAAAACCCGAAACTGTCAGAACCCCACCCTCGTTTGAAAACACGAGTACAGGCGTGGATCTATCTTCAGGAATTGAAATTTACGAGTGCCTAGTTTATGTTTTTTAATAAGCCTAACGTGGCGAATGAACTCCAAATCGCTCCATGGCTTGCCATAAATACTTTCATATAAAACGAGAGCAGCCATTGTGGTTGCTTTGGTTGTTTCGTATTTACAAGGCAATAAAAACAGTTATTTTCATCGTTTGAAACTAGTTTCCCGTCAATTTAAATCCGAGATGCTGTGTTTTCTATGGAAAATTCGAATGTCAAACAGAAGCGGCCATCTTGTTCAAAAATATTGCTAATGGTTCTCGTTTAAAGCCGTTTCTAGCGTTTTTTACTTATTCTATTATTGAAGGTAGTGAAGTTTATCTCAAGATTTAGACTTGACAAAATCTGCAAAAGGTTCATTTCGTCTTCAAAATACAAATAAACACAAAATCGAATGATCGACTCAGCAGACACAGCAGCCATCTTGGTAGAAAATCTGGTGCATTTAGTGCATCGTGCATTTCCAATTTGCATAATAAAACGAACACCCTGCATCAGAAGCACAACGACCAGTACCCGTTTATCATCACAAATGCTTTTTTTTAGGAGGAAGAAAACAGTATAATGTGTCTGAAAGTGGGTCCATGTTTTTTAGGAACACCTGTCTCTCTATCGCTTCTGTAATCTAGAATGTCACTGTGCGAAAACAATAACCTACTCATTGCAGACATCTTGGTAAGATGTCAACCATCGAAGTCAAATAATACTCATTATTACAGAGAGTCAGGAGTGTATTTTCTCACATCCTGATCCAATTGTCGTACATGTGACAAAACAAAACTATTAACATCCAATAAATACTACATGTGCATCGTTATTGACAGTGTGGAACTTTGCTTTGGTGATATACAAATTACAACATATGCAGATGGACCAATTTTACAAACTAAATGCAAACCTTTACTGTAGTTACAATTGGGGACCTAGCCTCGAAATATCACAGTGAAAATAAATATATTAGACTTTAATTATAGTAAAGTTAACAGCAACAAATAGTGTTAAAAAAGCTTACATTTATTAAGGAAAACAAAGAATTTAGCTTTTCATTTTGTTGATCGATGCTTGCTTGCTTTTCCAAAAAAAAAAATTGATTGAAAATATTATTGAGGAAATAAATTATTGGTATCAAAACCAGATATCTGATAGTATATGTTATCACTTTATTGCAGTATGGAAACTGCATTTTCAATTTAGATTGTATTATATCATAGAGAACTTGTTATTCACTGTAAATCAAACGTTGAAAACGTTAATTTGAAGACATTCATCAAAACTTTAAATAAGCAGATCGGTTGACAGAAATTGGCATTGAAATCAAAGAAATGAATTGACGTGAGAAAAGTAAGCTTTAAAATTTTATTTCAAATTTTAATAATATACAATTTGTGACTGTATGACCAGTTTACAAAGTAAACATGCATTTTTTAGGTTTTCGCCATTTTTGATGGAAAAATCCTTGCTTTTCCATTAAACCCAAAATGTGCTGTTCACTTTTTCGATGAGGATTAGGTTAGATTCAGTAAATGGCAAGTTACAATTCGTATTTGGAAACCAGACTGGTGACCTCTCTCAGCTGGTCAATGGTATATTTGCAAGAAGGCGACACCTGGCTGCAGGTTTCTGCTAATTTGGTGGTTTTACCGAATCTGGCAGCTCTCAAGTAAAAGGACAATGGCGACACTCTGTCTGCTGAGTCCACTGCATCATCTTGCAATTTCCTCCTGAGAAAAAAAAAACAGGAAAATGAGAAAAACGGAAAGTTGTTGGTGAAAAATAAACAGCAAATTCATGACTAGTTATAACACGGACAGAGAACGAGAGGAGGTTATTTTTTCACAACTTGTTTTTGGTAGACATTGTGGCGCGTTTTCATTCTTGGACAAAAACGTACTAGAAAAATTACTTTTAAATACGATGAAGAATGGGAATTAAAGATAATAAAAACATAACTCAAACGTGTTTTAGCTTCCACTAGTTAGAAAAATGTGACAAAAATTCGTAACAGTAGGTATCCTCAAACATGCGCATTGTAGCCTTGGATCTACTATGGTATTATAATGAAATTTCCGCCACCAAAGGATGTTCACCCAAATACATGACGGTATAGTACCTAATTTATCTTTGGTATTTTGGATCCAAATTAATGTTTACCAACACAAACTGCACAAAATGTTAAAATTTTAAATTTTGTGTCGATGGTTTAATATCAGTGAAAATTTATAATTTGTACTTTAAACGTTAAAAGTATATTTTAAATTAAATGCAATTATAAATTAAAATCGAAAAAAAAAGATTTCATTGTTTGGTGATATATTTGACCAAAAAAAATGTTCTGACCTCCTGGTATAACTTGAATTTTTTAACGTTCACTTGAAAACTTTTTTTCCTTATACTTATGTTATTTATTCGGGGCAAACTTATTAACATTTGTACTTTTCTCCCAAAGTTTTTTGACCTTAACGTGTAATTTTTGTTCAAATTTCCACTCAATTCAGAGAGGGATCGACGAAAGAATGCAATGTGAAATCTAACGGTAAGACAATCCTAAAATATCTCAAAAAATTGCATTATGCATTTAGCTAGCTACACAGATAATACTTCGAAATTTTATTTCCCTAACGTTTTTCCTTCAGTTAAAATATTTAACCTATTTATACATTAGGTGGCAAAAATGTAGAAAAAAAAGTTAAACTTATTTCGAGAAAAATATGACGAAATTTGAAACGTTCGGTTATTAAATAAGAAAATAATAACAAAAATGATCAAATAAAAAATGGAAGTTAAGTTACATTGGATTATTAGGTTATTGGGGTGAAATGAGTACGAACCACCTTAAGCTATTGGGACTAGAAGCATAATAGGACCACATTTCATGTCCCTCAATGTGGTCACATTCTCCAGTAAGTATTGCAATAATTTTCCACAAATGCCAAAATATAACCTCGTTATCGTCCAATGCGATTTTGATTTGTGTTTTTGAATAATGTGTGTTTACTTACTCGAAGGTTCGGACAACTAAATCTTCGAACTTGTTGCGGTTGAGGTCACGGCTTCTAGACATGGCAGCGCATACTGCAACTGGAAGGCATTTATCTCCATCCATGGATGAGGCCATTGTAAGATAGTCTTCTGGTTGTGGCTTGTCGGATGAGATGCTTCGTTTTCCGATGAATGGCAAAAGCAGAAATTGGTTGAAAATGGCGAAAGCCAGAGCACTGTCGATAAGAATGCCGCCGACGGTGAAGAAAATGGCTTCAGTTTCACGAATCGTGAAGGCTGAAGCGCACATCAACACAAACAGAATTTGCAATTTGGAGTTCATTTTGGAATTCTGGAAAGAAAATTTGTTAAAAGAAATTAGTTGCGAAGATACATTTTTAGGCATCATGGTCAATACATATAAAGCAATGTTAAACCATATCTACATAAGCACGAAGCATGTTTAGTCAATGAAAAATTTTAGAACATTGAATACAAAAATTGAAGAATAGTGAATGTAAAATTGAAGAATAATGAATGTAAAATTGAGAATAGTGAATGCAAAATTGAAGTATAGTAAATGTAAAATTGAAGAATAGTGAATGTAAAATTGAAGAATAGTAAATGTAAAACTGAAGAATAGTGAATGCAAAATTGAAGAATAGTGGATGTAAAATTGAAGAATAGTGAATGTAAAATTGAAGAATAGTGAATGTAAAATTGAAGAATAGTGAATGTAAAATTAAAGAATAGTGAATGTAAAATTGAAGAATAGTGCATGCAAAATTGAAGAATAGTGGATGTAAAATTTCAGAATAGTGAATGTAAAATTTAAGATTAATCAATGTAAAATTTTAGAATAGTCAATGTAAATTTTAAGAATGGTCAAAGTAAAATTTTAAAAAATAGTGTAAAACTTAAGGATAGTCGATGCAAAATTTAACCATGTTCAAAATAAAACTACTGTAATTAAAGTTTGCGATAGAGATTTTCAAATAATACAATGGGAATGTGAGAGGACACTATATTTTCATTTAAATTAAAACAAAAGTTTTGCAGATAAAAATGTCAGAATAACAGTGCAGTATCCCATTAACTAAAACTAGAGATTGTCTTAGTAGAATTTACGTGGAGAATAGTACCATTTATTGTTAAGTTGCTTTTGTGCTTTAAAGTTAGATTAATCGAAAATAAATAATGGCAAAAAAAGTAAAAGTAAACTTACCAAGTAAACTTCGAAATTCAAGAGATGAATAGAGATGCTCGTGGTCAAAGGAGTCCGAGTGAATGATGAACCTATGAAATGGTCCTTGGCTTATATAGTCCTTTGGCAGCCCAGAATGACGTTTATTTTGACTTAGGGCTATAAGGGCGCTAGGACCACTGTCGCCATTTGTGAAGGAGTTAGGCGGATTAACCACAACAATTTTCTCTGAAAAATTGCTAACTGTAATTACCTGTGCAGGTATATAGGGCACCTGGGACCTGAAAAATAAGTTGAAGGACAAGTAACCCCATGACTTCCCCTTCATCTATGTATATTTAGATCACAATGTTTTCACTAATGTTCAAGGCCAATCATTCCAACAGGATGTTTGTTATAATGTGCAATGGGCTTATTCAATAACTTTTTAAACTTCAGGAATTTCGTCGAAGTCCTCATATGTGAAAAACATGTACACATTTGTTCTCCAGTTATGTTTATTTATTCAAATGTTTATTGCAAAAGTCATAGTTTCAATACAAAGACATTGGTAAAATTCTTTGAAATTATTTTTAATTCGTAAAAGGAATAATTTTTATTTTTACTTAAAAATTGTTTAGATGCACGTTCTTTGATACAAATAATTCAATTGTAAAATCCTAAAATAACATTTTGAAAAGATAATACTCAAAATATGCATGGATACTGTTTGGTATATTGTTTGACATGTTTAGTTTTGATGAGCTGAAATAAGGCTAACGTGATTATATGATGATGAAAATATGTAGTAAAAGCTTCTTTGGAAAATGCGTATAAAGACATGTATCTAGAAAGATTTTCACATGTAATAATTGTGATTATTTCCTACATGAGCATCTTAACCATTTACTGTACGTCGACTATTATGCAATTACAGAAAATGAAACAATTATTTTTCATTTTGTTTTCAGATTAACTAAAAACAAACAAAATGACAAAATAAAATCAGTATGTACAAATCTTGAAGACTAACAAAATATTTGTGAAATGATGTTGTCGTATACTATCGCATTAATGCAGATCCCTTGCTGAATTTAGGTGAAAATGTATAATATTTTGAACATTGTGGTAGCAGTTGAACACATAATGTCAATCCTGTATCTGTGTTACTGAAACCAGCTTCTCCCTTTAAATTAGGGATTTCTTCTGAAATTATTTCCGTCGGTTTCAAGTCATCAAATCTGAAAATTAATAAGAAATTACGACATTTTGCACAGCAACCAACCGATGATTTTTCAATCGGAAAATGATGAGTTCTACAACTCATCATACCGAACATGCCTACAATACCACAAGCATGTTTTTTCATGTCATTCACATGTTATAATTCCTCAAAACCTTCTTCCGGAGTTATTTCGTAAAATGTTTAAGTTTGTATATAGTGAGCGAAATATTGAAATATTTTAACATTTTAAAATTCCTCCTATTTTCAGACAATAAAATGAAGCAGAAGTTATTCACTGCATTTGCAGAAAAGTACTCTTCAGTAAACATTTTATGTGCATTTTGAGGGTCAGTACAAAATGTATGTGTATATTCCAATTTAAACAGTTGGACAAACTTAGTATAATCCAAATTTATACACTTATTAGTGGGACAGGTCAATAGCACATGCCATACATGTTCCAGACATTTATTCCACATATAACATGAAGTTTTTAAGTGGAAATTGCTTAAGAACAAAATAAAATATTTATTGAATATTTACGGAAACTTGTATACTGCATCTATACTTCTAATCTTGAATAGATGATAAAATGACAAAATAATTAGGGACACCTTGAAGAAGGAAACAAATCGTTCCATTCGCGTATCATCATTGGGACCGCTGTTTAATTGGGCCAAATTGGTTTATTCTCGATTTGTTCCAATTAACAGAAATGTTACGTGTGAGTAAACAAGGCACTGAATATAAACTCTTTTCACCTATGATGGTACTAATTAAGGCACCTGAAATTTATAGCATAAAAAGTAATAAATTTCTAGCAACTTTCCTGCGAAAATTCAATGTATTGTCAAGAATTTGATAATTATAGCTGCGGGTTTAATGCGTTGGCATTTTTCTAGGAAATTCACGAAAATCTGGTGGCAAAGTTTGCAAGGAATCAGCGATGAAAAATGGGTGCGCTGCATCAAAGTGAAGTTTGACAGTTAAGATCCTCCCTAAAATTGGACGATTTTTATACCATGGCAGACAGCTAATAATCTGTTATTATTATTTTTTATTTTTTTTTGCTTTATTAGATCAAGTTTAAGGCAACGTTATCATCTGATCAAAAATGCCTAGCTTCTGGAATTGAATTATTTATCCAAATGATGAAAAATCATTCTTGCAGAGGCCTCGAAATTACTGCGTGCCACGATTGAGACAAATTGCAATTTGGATAAGTTATGATGAAAACTGACAAAAAGGCTTTTCAGAGTGGAAAAACCTTAAAAATTTTACCAACTTCAATTTAATATAGCCATTAGCTATAAGGCGGGGATGCGAAAAATACAGAGGATATTTGGCAAATCATTATGTAATGACTATGAAATGTAAATGCCTTCGGTTGTAAAAAAAAATAAAAATAGTTGAATTGCTTGATTATTTTTCAGAAAATCATGATGAGATTTGCACATTATTACTAGAATGTACTCGAATGAACAAGAATGTTAAAAGAACCAAATAACTTGCATTTTACAACTAAATACAGGAGAATTGAAAAGACCAGAAATTTTTTTTTTTTAAATGTATGACTGAAAATGTTAATTTTTAGTATTTTTATTTTTTAATCATTCCTTTTAATTAATAATTTCTGTACATCGTAAGTAGATTTCTGTAAATCATAAGTATATCAAGTTCATGTGATACATATTTTGGAATGTGTAAAATAGGATGTTGTAGATTTAATTTGCTTGAGACATTAAATGTCTGTGAGTTACGTTTTGAAATCCCTTGATACCTGCGTCTGCGACACAAAACTGGTTCACTTAAGTCAGGTTTCACTAACCTACTTTAATGCTACTTAACGTTAGAAACTCAATTAAGGCAAGTCATGTAATATATGCAACTAACGTGACTTAGGTTTAATGACTAATTAAGCAAAGTTGGTTGGAACTTGGACTAGTTTATAGATATAACAATGTACATTAATGAATTTCACGATTCCATATTGTTAAATGGCATTAATTCATATATTTTCATGATTACTTTCACATATACAATATGCCATTAATGTTAAGTTAAGATTCAAATTCTGACAATTGTTGTCTCTTGACAACCACTATTTGTCAAATCATCAATGGCATTTTTAAAAATAGGGCACGTCGCTTAGGAGCCATGCCCTAAAACTTTAGTCACATATTTGTAGAAAAGAGCTTAACGACCCAAGGTCCTGGTCTACTGCAGCTTTAGTGGCTTTTAAGAGAAACTTAACTGTCAATCAACGCCACAGGCAGAAATTGCTATGGGCACCACTTAAAACAATGCGGAATTCCTAAGGTTTTCTTTGTAGCATCACGCTACATATTATTTGATTGAAAATTATCCGAAAATGTGCGATAATGATAAGATAATACTGACCCAATGCAGCGGAAAAGTACTTAAAAGGAAGATACAGGGGGATTTAACGGAAATTTCCAGTCGGGTTTTTTGGACTTTGTTAATGGGTGCCAATGCCCTAATCGAAGAATAACTAAATGCGCATTTTACCCTAAAAAATTTGCGAATTTCTTTGGTTTTTTGCTCGTTTGGGAGTCCATCAAAGTCCCTGTTAACATTACTTTCGCGATACTTTGATGTTTAAACGTGAGCCTCGGGGATGAATGAGGGGTAACACTACTTAACAGGCAATTAAGCAGCTGAAAATTAGTGTTTTTGATAAAAATGCTCGAAAAATAGTAATTTATTGTTGTTTCCTGCAGTCTATGACCCCCTAAAAATTAACGAGAATTTTATTATTCTAGTAGAATGACACATTTGTATGTACACTTCCCCATATCTTAAACCGCCATACTTTAGTGATTAAAATGATAATTTAAAAAATATTAATACTGTACTTTACACAAACTACTTTAATTAAATCAATCTTAACAGGTCTTCCGCCAAATGAACCAAATGAAGTTTTGTACATGTTAGGTCCAAAGCTACTCTTTGATTTTTACTAATTTATCCTATTATCATTTTAAAATTCATGATATCACAACTTGGATAACTTGGGATATACCTGTGCTGTTTATTGTTATTAATTTAGTAAGCTAATTGTTTGTGACTTACTGATATATTCTTGTATTAAAAATTACCCAATTCATTGCATATATAAGGAAAATAACCTTAGTTATGATGATCTTAGAAGAATGCACATGTACAAAATATGAGTCACTTGGTAACCAAGAGTCTCAATGCAAAATACATTAGTTGAGCCAAAGCCATTGTAGGTACAATTTGGGTTATAAATCTTAATGGCCCATCAACCATGAATGTTTTATTTGTATATATATTCAATTATAAGTAAAAATAAGTAACGCTGAAAGTGAAATTCAGAAGGCCAAGGGCTTTGGGGACGAGTACCTACAATAAATACTGATGGAATGTTTCTAACCCATTTGTGGAAAATTGTCTTTGCTTAAAGGTATATTTCTAAAGTTTTACTATTGGGGCACACTACTTAAAAACCTAAACAGATTAGCAGGATTTGCCATTGAGTTAAACCGGATTTAAGTTCAGTATTCTAACATCAGTAATTTTAATTTCAGAATTTTGCATAATTTGAAAAGTCCGCGTTTTTTATAAATATATTTTAAGCGACAAAACATTAAATATTTTTTTAAACTATGAATTGCCTTATAGTGCATAATTTGAACGTGTTTTGTACTAATTATACATTTTTATCCACAAATTCAATAACAAACAGTTGTTTATTATCAAGAATGTGTTAGGGGGCCATTCAAAAATTATGTCACACCTAGGGGGGTGGGTGGGTTGTTTGTTTTTTGTGCAATTGTGACCAAGGGGTGGGGGTGGTTCGGTAATGTGACATCACACAATCAAAATTTATTTCAAAC
>JAQGBW010000089.1:0-67186 GCA_034698625.1 Julus scanicus | reverse complement strand
ACCAATAGAGATTTCTATTGTTATTTGGACACTTTATTGATTTTAATTGTTTTCTATGGTTCATGTATTGACTTCTAGATGGCGTCTATTGACTTCTATGGTTTAGCTGTATTGACTGAACAATAGGAAAACAATAGAAAACCACAGAAAACATTTGAAACCAATAAAACCAATAGAAAACAACGTTCCAAATAACAATAGAAATCTCTAATGTTGTTTTCACCAGGGCTTACAGAAAAAAACTGGTAATATTTGTTTCAAAAGTCAAAACGCTTTCAGTTCATTATTAGCTTTTTTATAAGTCGTGTGATTAGTTTCAAAGATTTGTCACAAACTGGCAATAAAGTGATCGTGTTTGTTTTACAAATTTATTTTTTGACCATTTTGTAATTTTTAAATTATCAGAAAATGATAACTGTTTTTTAAGCAACCTAACTGGCAACCGTGTTTGCTTAAAATTGAGCAGGTTGTGAGGAATTGTTGACGAAGTTGATGAGTTTTTGATTAGTTTGAAATCAGTAAATTATCAGAAAATTAAACTTTTCTAAACAATCTAACTGGCAACCGTTTTTGCTCAAAAATTAGCATATTGTGATGAATTGATGACAAAGTTGATGAGTTTTCATCCATCTAAAAGTGATCAGTTTTCCAAAATTACTAACGATTGCCAATTTGTGAATAAAAAATGGACAAAAATCCAGAGGTTTTAGTAGTTTATCGCTAGTGTACAACCTTTTTTTCCTGAATGGTACTTTATAGAAGATACCGGGTTAAATGTGAAGAAGTGCATTCAATTTGGTAGCTGTGAAGCCTAGGAAAGTGAGATGTTATTAAAAAACGTTAGGCTGAATAGTGCCTATTGTATGGCAAAATGCACGACTCGCATATTGTCAGTGGCAGTAAGTGCAATTGAATTAACAGAAACTTATGGCTGTGTTCAATTAGATCTTAACTGGTTTAATTGTTGCTTTAAGTACATGGGATTTTTTTATTTTATTTTATTAACTCGTAAAACGGGATTGACTACTGACTATAGCCTACGTTGCATTTTTAGAGAGTGCTTTGCGCTACTAAACATGGAATAAGTATAGGTCTGCATTCGACTGAATTACATTGCCTTGTGTGAAGTTTTAGGTCAGATGGAGAACGTGTGTTTATGTACTGTGATTCCAGAGCAATTCGTGAAGTAGGCCAAGCTTACTAGCAAGCGATCATTACTTGGCGAGTTGCTCAGATTTCCTTAGCCAAGTTTTCTTGTTAACTTGGAAGATGGGAAAACTAATTTAGGCTAATAGGCACCTTGCCACCAACCTATTGAGGATTACTGTAGACATGTACTGCTATACTGGGTTAAAAATTCCATCATTAAGCAGTTGTTCAATGTGATCGATGTTGCCGTCTTTCAATCTTGTTGAATACAATGTGCTGAGCTAATATACAACGTTTGGAAATATGGTTAAAATGAGTTTATCAATAACAGCGAATTTGTTTCTGAATTCTATAATAGCCATCCTGTTGAAAACATTGATTTGTATAGTGGTAATTTTGGCATGATCATGTAATGATCATGTGTGAAAACAAATACTAACTATAGATATAACATTTTAAAAACAAATGTCTAAAGCCGGGTTCACACCAACGAAACCACGGAGCAAAAGCAGAAAACACGAAAAATGAAAACATGAAACACGAAAAATGATAACGCCCACATGGAACAGAAATGCATTTACAATGATTTGCAATGCGTTTAAAATACATATAGATTGAGACACCGAAATGTATTTCTAAAAATGCATTTACAAATGTATTTCAAAATAAATTCAAAATACATTTTAAAATACATTTCAGTGTCTCAATCTATATGCATTATTGAAATGCATTTCTTTTCCATGTGGGCATACTTTCAGGAGCATGCTTCCAAAAACATGGGTGTCTACACGTGTCTCACACGTGTTATGAGGATTGCCACACGTGTACGTTCGAAGTTTGCTGAAACATTGAGTCGGAACATGGCAAGAAAACTTATCGAAAAATGCTTTCAGAAACCTTGCTTTTGCTTCGTGCTTTCCTTGGTGTGGACTATAGGCTTAAGAGGTGTTGCATTATGATTTTTTTGTCAAAATGTATATTGACTCGAGTAAAAATTCGTTGATGTGCAATGGGTATAAAACAATATTGTTATAAGTACTGAAGACACAAAATTCTTTGAAATTAACTTAAAGAAATTTACAACATCGCGACACGTTCTGAGAAAACGGATGTAGGAATAGTTAATAATACAAATGCTGTGAAAATTTCAGTTTGAAAAACCACGCAGCGCCCACTTGAGTGAGACACGACATAATTAACTTGATTGTGGCGTACAATTAATGCAGTTTAAGCGTGACTCTTTGGTCCAGCTAATATCAGTTATGGGTGTATATCGAACAGCGAAGTCGTGATTGGCCTTGGCATTGCTTTTTACACCCTACAATTACAAATTCACGGAAACAACATTACCGCAGCCCATTTCTGGGCAAAAAGATCCGTATGTCTGATACATCAAGGTGAGGGAGAGCTACAGGATGTATAGCCATGATACAGGGAAATTTCAAATTAAGTCATCTTTATAAATAAATATGGCTATTATAGGAATTGTACCATTCTGACTTTCTGTAAATCTTCCAAAAAGCATTAAACGAGTTCAATTTTCATGTTAGTTTAGACGAAAGTCGAGAACCGGAAGGCTTCCAGTGCACTTTTTGAACACAAGTTTTAAATAAACTCTGGGATACATAGTATACAACATATATCATATTATTTTGTATGTTTTCTCATTTGCAAAAACAATCATGTATACATTTATTTTAAAACAAAAACTTGATTATACATAGAACATTTTCAAATTTGTTGAACTTAAAAAGTGTTGAAATCTATTTTATAATATGTGAAAAGTCTTAGTTTTTCATGCTTTACTTATCGGTTTTAAACCATTTAGTTGTAAGCTTGTTTTTATGGGTTTATCGGAAAACTTCCAGATACCGTCTTATCTATTTCATCAACATTCGTATGCAATATTTTCATACGATTATATCCAGATGTCAAAACATGCAATTCTAGTATTTCCGCTGGGCCGCAGAAAGGTGTGCCTAGAAAATGTTTCACCATGATATCGATATTTCTAAGTTAATTGATATATTTACATGGCCATGAATTCTCAAAGAGTGATTGAGAAAATTGCTCCTGCGATAATTCTGCTATGATGTCGCTGAGGAAACGCGTGATCCCTTTGGGTATTAATTTAATTTTACCGGTCAATTTTTTCAAATTCTAATAGATTCGTTGCGCCTTGACTGTTGCTGGTAGCAACGAAAAGCCGCAGCTAATTTAGTTGCGATTGTTGACGTTAATTTTCTATCTGTTTTGCTTACAGGGGAGACGTGTCCTTTCCATTATTTGGAGTACAAATCGCAAGGGGAGAATCGCTCACATGTTGGACAAACTTGTTGGCATATTGGCTGTGAGCCTCTTTTCACAGAAGGTGAGTTTTACATCATGATCATGATGAAATTATATAAAACATCACCGTGATGAAGACAGTACTTTTTGTAGGATTAATGACTTGATACTGCACTTGTTGGTCTCAGGACCATTGAAAATTGCTCAGAAACTTTATAATAATTTTAATTTTTTTCTGCATTCGTTTAAAAATAATAATAAACCCATTTCATGTAAATAGAAATAATGACATTTTTATAAAAATATTTTGTATCGTAATAATTTACCGATTGCCTCTTAGACTTCATTAGAAGGTCTGATGGATCCCTATGGTTCCTTGTGGTTTTTTTTGTTCATGGCTAAGATCTAAATAAACTGGGTCGACGAATTTTGTCAAACTAAATGTCGGAGCATACAAATCTCTTTAATAAATAAACCTAGAAAGAGTTATGGTGTGTTATATAACTATGTGAAACTAGCAAGTGATGAGCATGCACTGCTGTGCAATTTTAACCTCATTAACTCGTCTACAATCAATATCTTACCTGTGTTTGCAGTAAGCCTGTTTTGGATTAATTTGGCAAGATGTCCTGGTACCACAGATAGTAAGACAGTGATATCTGCTGAACAGTCAAGAATAACGATTGATTTGTGACATTCAGGCTTTAAGCTGAAACAACTTCTAGATAGACTAGAGAAGTGTTGCAGAATTTGCACATTATTAATTACAGCGCTGTTTGGCATATAACTTGTCGAACTGGTTAATGAAAATACAGAATCCAGCTCACTTCCCCCACCTGGCCTTCAGTTTTGTTCCACTCCAAAGTTAAGTCATGTGCATCTTCATTGAGCAATAAAAATTTGGCTATTGTGCCAGTGACATTTAGATTGCCATTTCTACTAGGTGCACAATGACAAAAAGTCACGGTTTTCTGTGAAATGTAAGCAGAGCGCGGCTTGTGAGCCATTCTTTCACTAGTATCCATATCAACTGTCCAACATGAGTGACATTTCGACAAGCAACGGGAATACTATTTCTGCCAAAATTCGCTTTAAGGCACTTTTTGGTAAGAATGCTCTAATTTAAAATATTTGGGCAAATGACTATATTAATTAACTATTTAAGAGTAGTTATTCAGAAACTTAACAGTTAGAACCTAGTGTAATTGGCTATTACACATGTAATGATATACAAGGGAGAAGGGACCCAAGGCTAGATTCGAAGTTAATCTCACCGATTATTTGGATTAATTGGCGACGTGTTCAGTACCAGCAAATGGGGAGATTAGAGATATCGCTTGACGAGCTTCTAAAGATGGGCTGTAAAATGGATATTGTACCCTGTGAATGTGTGATACTCGAAGTTCAAAATTTTTGGTAATTTCCATAATCCAGCGTTAATCGATGCCGCTGAATGGCTGAATATGAGTGCTTCGGTTGGACTACATAATGTTGCAATTGTTCTCTTTATATTTCCATGTGTACGGTTATGAGGTGGTGGTATGTTTTTGTTATTCACCTCTTCAACATTTTATTTCTTTATATCGTGTTGTTGTTGTTTTTTTCTATAGAGACAAGTGTTTATCCAAAAATGTTGACAGTTTAGTATTTTAGTCTTGCAAACTGCATTTTTTAATTTTTTTATTGTTTAGTACTGAGGTGTAGATTTTAGAGCGTTATCAAATTCACTTGCATTGATGTAGATTTTCCATATTATAGGTTTTAATTGAAGTTCACGAATGCACTCATTCATTGATTGTCATGGTTATATTAATAACGGCAGACGAGTTTTTGTTTTGAATATGGCAAATTGATTTTTTAATAAACAAGTCTTATCTTCTTACATTCATGTTTCTTTTTTTTTTTTTAAAGAACAAAGGTATCGCATGTCTCTTTGTTAGCTCAGGTGAAGACATATGAGTAATAATGCTTCTCAAATTCAGACCTTAAATATTAGAGTTTCCATTGTGCGATCATAGAAATTTCACATTCCAAATACGATCTAAAATTCTTACTGTAGAAACAATTCTGTGAAGTGTCTAACTTCAAAAATAGCTTTGACCGATAGCAAAATGTTTTAATACATGATTAGAATTATCCCCGTTAAATGATTCATAATTTTTGAAGCTAGTAATTGTTTCACATTTTCAGACGTTACAAATGTCTGCTTCAAATATTATAATGGGCCAACTGGGGCATTACGGGCCGTATCTCCATCCATACGCGTTGCTCGAAGCGCAGCTAGTCAACAAGCCAATTCCAATGGCTGCAAGGTGAGTAAATATTTTGTCTTTTATTAAAATTAGCTTTTAATGTGTGTTTGTTAGTTACGTAAATTAACACGTATAAGTGACTATGCATTCACAGTGAGAAATTAATTGCTATGTGATTAAATTGTGTAGGGCACTGATGAGGCAATTGTTTTTTGTTCATCCGAAAATCCTGTCGAGTGCATCGTATTTAAAATATCTAGTGAGTTGTATTTTCTGAATATCCGTTGTGGATAGACGAATATCAAATGCTTCAGCTAACATTACTGAATTTTGAATCGACTTTTCAGACCTTCATGCTCGTAGCTTAAAAAAAGGAATGTTTTTCAATCCTGATCCGTATGTCAAAATATCCATCCGTCCAGGCAAGGAGCAAGGTGCATTGCTTTTGCCACATCATAATCAGGAGGCACGAACTATCGTGGCAGAAAATACAATAAATCCTAACTGGAGTGGCCAGGTGAGTTTTTCGCAATCCATACAAAAAGCTTTGATGCAGTACTTTTAAAATAGCCCTGTTCCATCCTTCGTATTTTACATCTAGACCGAATTTTCATTTGTTGTTGTTTTGTCTGTCGCAGTTCACATTTGTCGCCTTTTCCAATGATATCTTGGAGTTTGAAATCAAAGACAAATTCTCGAAAACTCGACCAATCATTAGCCGCTTCCTAGGTAGACTTTCTGTGCCTCTTTGGATGGTTTTAGAACGTACAAACAGGTAAACCAATGTTTATTTCTTTGGTACAATTCGTTGTTTTTTTCTATCCCATCATTAGAGCAATTTTATAAAATTGCTGTGCTGTTCGAAATTCTGATTGAAAACTTAATGTTATTTGAATGTTTTTTTTTCCACCAAAGCCGGCAAACTGAATGCCATTTTAGTTTAACAAGCAAAAATCCATCAGAAAACGTTACTGGTCAACTCGTTTTTGCAGCAGCTATCGAAAAAAAGCCAGGTAAATACAATTTTCATATCAGTTGTTTAAAATAACTTGTTGCAACGTGAAACTTGTTTATAATAAGAAATGAACCTTGAGAAATTGAGAAATGCTAAGGAACTTGAGCCGTAGTTATAGTTTTAGAAACTGTGTATTATGTAAAATAAGGGCTCCTAACCTGGAGATAAAGAACAATTATTATTTTACTAAAACTTGTTGGCGCCTCCAGCGACCTTGCCAGTGGTTGCAGCATAATTACTATGTTAATTATGCCAATTAGCCAGTTTGCTCCAAGGGTTCATTGTGCAATGGCATTCCTTTGGCTGATTTTCCCAATTCTTTCAATCAGAACAACTCCAGATTTTGGCCTGGCATCTCACGCTCTTCTTCATTTTTGCGCTCTGATAAGTTTATTTATTTTGCAATATTTAATTTTCTGTTACCCATTGTATTAACTAAGTTATTGTAGACTGTAGTTATATAAATAAAAACTTTGGTCCACAAATGCACTGTTTCTTACAAAACTATGTATGCCCAAAAGCTTTGGTTATTCAAAATACGCACAGAACTTCAATTTTACAAAATAATTCTTCTGCTAAATTTAAAATCTGTAATTTAAAAAATTGATTTTTTGCATGAACTCTTTGAGTGATTCACAAGGAATAAACTGTGAGAAAGGAAAACAGAAAGATAACATTAAACTATATTTCCGCCTGATTTAGTTGTGGGAAGTTTTGGTATCTTGAACTCAAGACTGAAATTAAAATAATATAGAAATATCAATGACAACAATGTAAAGACCCAATTGCTTTCTTTGTTATTGTTTCTATTTTAGGAATAGATTTATTGATAGCTCAGGATTTGATGATCCAGTTTCAAATGCTTAGGGACAAATTCCAGATGATGGAAGTTTTTATTTAATCTTGAATTTTTTCATAACAAAGAACAATTCATAAACAGAAAACATGTACAAAATTAAAATATTAATTAAGATTTCTTTATTGGCTGTGTTACAATTTATTATTATCATATTGAAATGTACCAGTAATCCCTTATTTCAGTATTAATATTTACATAACTAGCACGTGGAGCACGTTAGATGTAATCTTATGAAGGTGACATTAGAGTGCATTCACTTATTTTCCGCTCTTTCAACTTCGGGTCGATCATAGTTGTTGATTTATAGCTAATCTGGGCCAACCGTCTAGATGTCGAATAATTGGCTGCTTGATTGGCCAATTTGTGCGGGCAGTGGAAGGGGCGGTGCAAATAAATAATTTCCTTCGGCTTTTCTTCAGCTAAATCCTATAGAAAAGGTCATTGGTTACTGACAATTCCTGCGTGCCTATTTAAGAGTTTTGCTGAGAAACTATATTCCCAGTAAAGCTGAAGGCCAAATACAAGATACTTATTCCAATGGATAGAGGCTAGATCAATTTTATCATACACAGAGTTTATAGCCTGTTTAGATTGTGGACTGCTGTGGAATTGGCAACCAAAGCAAAACTAATTCATTAGTAGATGTAGTAATTAAACAATCATTTTTCTTGTAAATATTGAGTTTTTGTAACGTAAATTTAAATTTATGTATTTTTTCTTTTATACAGGAGAGCCTTGGCCCAACTCTTTGACAGTTTCGTCAGTTGCTACCGACACTATTGGCAGCTCATCTCCCGGGACCTCAGCTCGATCATCCAGACATCTTCCGACCACCAGAACGTCCTCGTTGCCCAATGGCAATGCTGCTAATTCCGAGAATTGCTTAACTGAAATTGCTGGTGATCTGAATATTGCCAATGGCAATGCTGCAACTGGAAATGCACAGCAAGCTGTAAGACATCGTCAGCTGCAGCAGTCTGATTTTGAGCCAGCAAGAAAGCCGAAGTTAGTTGAGCGTACTAATCCTACGCACAGCACTTGGCACGGAAGAACATCTGACCGATCACATGCCAGCCGCCAAACCAATGGAAATGCTGTGTCACAAATGACAACATCTTTACATTTTGGAGAATCCGACATGCCTCCCCCGTTGCCACCAAAGATCAAAAGGCACCAGTCTCACAAGCCACTCCATAGGACGAAAGCTCTCCACTATGGTGTGAGTACCTCGTACGGAACCCCAACGAGCTCTGGTCATGACACTCCTGATGCACAGGCGCAGACGAACTATCTGCAGCCCGAAGATAGTTTCATGCTGGAGATCGTGGACACCGACGAGCTGGAACGTTCTGGAGAAACGTCGTCCACTGAACTGCAGAATTTGGAAGATGTCCAACAAGTAGAGCCTTTGCAAGACGATCCAAGGCAGGCCAGCCCCTGGCTGTTCATAGATGCGAATTGCAATGTGAGCTTAGTACCTGACGAAGCAGACGTGGCCCCTGAACTTCCACCTCGACCCGGGAGTCTCAGAGGCCACCCGGCTAATGGTAATGCTGCAAGCGTGGACAATGCCCAGAATATCCAGTATCCGCATGCGATCGCCTCCCGCCATGTTAGTGATTACCAAAGATTGGAAGGCCTTCCCAACCGAGTTGCACCACTCGCCACCCCAGAGCAAGATTCTCTGCAAGAAGGTGTGCTGTCCATTGAAAACTTAGTCGCCGAGCAAGCTCATATGGACCAACTCGATGACATGGAAACTCCTACTACGAGTTTTGGTAGGTCACTCTTAATGTGTTGGAAAAATATGATAAGGGAATGTGTTTGGTTAAGTTCTTTTCAAAACACGGTTACAAGTCACCCTGAAAACTGCTGGTGTTATGCTACAAGAAACTAATCGACAATAAATGGTTTTGAATGAAGAAATGATAATTGTTTTGCACTAGCTAGGGCATGCCAAAGTTTTTCTTTGCTAGATTTTTAGTTACTGCAGGTTTTATAGTTTCTGCAATTCTGTATTGTTTAAGAAATTACTTTAATGCCTATATTCTATGATAAGTTCCTATAACTCCTCTATATTTCGGTTATCGTTCCAATATTTTGGCAATATTTAAAAAAATATTTTAAGAAATGTTTTTTTTTTTTTTTTTTTGTTTTGGGGGGGGTGGGGGTTTATGGCAATATAAAATATATAGAAAGGAGGCTAAACTTACGGGCTGAAAGCTGCCACAATGTTTTTATAAGCAAGATATCAAACCAATTCTGAAAAAAATATTAGCTTTAAGCCAGACAAATAATTTATTTGTTGACAGATTTAATTTTGTTAAATACATTTTCATTTATAAGATAAATCATATTTTAAAATTGAAGCATTATGGGCATAGGGTCGGCACAATGTATGATGATTACTCCTGAAAGATGGCCAGTGTGCTTTACCATAAATGTGAGTCCCAAAAGCAAAACCCTCCATCAATTGAATTTGTTTTCATGGCAAAACGTCAAGACATACAGTAATGAAAGAAATAGCTAATTTTTAAATTTATATTGGTACCTTATTTTTAAGAAAAAAGCATAAAGATGCAATATGGATGGGAGGGGGTAGATGCTATTTGCCAAAAATTAATGTAAATCCAATTTATTTCCAATCCTTAATATTTCTCATTCACTAAAGTTCTTTTCAACTTTGGCTCCTAGGGTAAAATTAGAATTAAACGATTTCTTTTAAATTTACAGCTATTCATCCTTTGGACTTGGAAGCACCACCACAACTTACAAAACCAGTGATCGAAGTTACGCTGACAGAAAGTGAACCCGCTGCAGATCAGCAGACCAATGAGACTGTGGAAGGGGAAGGTGTGACCGAAATCTTAGCCACTCTGCCCGTGCCACAAGACGGAACCTGCGCCTCGCTATCAGCCTCCCCAGACCTGAGTTCAGCAACAGAAACAGAAGAAGGAATGCCAACTTCGTTTTCGACTAGTGGGGAAGATCCTACCTCATCAGAGGAGCAATCAGAGATGTGCCATCAGGCGGCATCGTTGTCGCTCGTCGGCGACCCTGACGTTAACACATCAATGTTGACGCCTCCTGGCTTAGAAATGGACACAACGATGGCGTCCAGCATGGACCAGAGCGCAATCTCAGTGTTCAGCGACTCTTCGGATGGCACCAACGAGGGTAGAAGCCCTGACATGTCTGATCCACAGGATACAAACACCGAACATGCCGAATCCAGCGATTCCAATTCTGACAGTCAGTCCCCATCATCGTCCCAAAATGGTGCTAGTGCTGGCTCGCCCATTTTCCATCCGGTTCTGTTGCCCCAGTGCCCCCCAACGCCTACGCATCATGCGTTTTTAGCTAAATCACAAGGGCGCCCCTCTACCCCTACGCCAGGCACCTCTTCGGCGTCCTCCGACGGACCCATGTGGACACCGAGGCCTCTGCCACCCCCACTCCCAGCAAGACATCCCCAGGCTCACCATCCTCCAACAACTCGTCTGCCGTCCATTCCTGAGCGATCGGCAAAGTTTCAGAGGGTAGAGTTGTCGCCTGGAGAGGAACCGCTTCCTCCTCGTAAGTGGCTATGCAAAAATTTTTTATAGAAAAACAAGCGAATAGTGCTTTGCTGATCAGTGTTTGGAACTTTATTGACGGTTATATCAAAATAGTTCATATTTTAAATCTTGTTCCAGATTGGGAAGCTCGTATCGACAGCCACGGTCGCATATTTTACATTGATCATTTAAACCGCACCACCACATGGCAGCGGCCGTCTTCCGCTCAGCAGCAGCGCCGCGGCACAAGTAGCGAACTTCAGAGGATTCAGTTGGACAGGAGGTATCAGAGCATAAGGAGAACAATCTCGTCGAGACCCCCACCAGAACCTGAAGAACAACTTGCACCCCCTGGGGCCGATGGTGGGCATCCTTCAGTAATGCATTCTGGGAATCGTGAGCAACATCGCGAAGTGTTACTCCGTGCCCCTACTGTACGCTTCATCACGAGACAGGACTTTTTTTCTATCTTGCACACTGATTTGGTTGGTTGAAATGCATTATTTTGCAATATTTTTATATCGGCCTTGACTTTTTATCTTATTGTGGAATTATTGTTTTTAGGAAGCAGTTGCTATGTATACTCGCACATCATCTTTAAAGCATATGATTACTAGGATTCGTAGAGACCCAAATGCGTTTGAAAGGTTAGTGTAAATGTGATAAACTAACTACCAACACATTTTTTCCCATTGTTTATCCGTTTAGATTTATATACGAGTAAACCAAGGCATGAATGGTTTTTGAATTTTAGTAAAATCGATTTATAGATTTTTAAACTCTGCTTAGAAAGCAGTGAATCCGACATTGAATTAATTTGAATTTCACTGAATTTAGATTTATATATTAGATTATATATGAGATAGATTTATGTATAGCTAAACGTTTTATTTTTTTCTCTCTTGTTCGTAGGTATCAGCACAATCGGGATTTGGTTACACTTCTCAACAGATTTGCCGATCTGGGGAGAGATCTACCGAGAGGGTGGGAGACTAAATACGACCGTACTGGGAAGGTGTGTTGTTTTCCGTTTTCGTTCAATTTTTCGTTTTAAAATGTTCATCATTTTGCTTATTATATTCATTGTTTTACGTTACGTGCAGCAATTCTTCATTGACCACACCTCCAGAAGCACAACTTTTATAGACCCGCGGTTACCAGTCGATGGGCCATATGTTAATCCGAACAAAATTACTGCTTTTGGTGCTCGTCGGCGAAGTCGCAGTGCTGGAGAGGACGACATTAGGCCAGAAAGCAGCAGGGTAAGCATAGCTACCCTGACAGAGAAGGGTTGACGGCAGGATGTTTTCCTGTGTATATTATGGATTAAACTTTACAAATCGCTTCATATTGGTTTATTTACTTTTAGGTTCCAGTTCCTCCTCCTCGTCCGCTGCACAGCACTGCGATGGCAATTGCCCACGTCGTGCCCCATGTTCCTACCGCATATAACGACAAAGTTGTGGCCTTTTTACGTCAGCCAAACATAATGGATATTCTCAAGGAGCGGCATCCTGCCGTTGGATCAAATCAAGCTTTAAAAGACAAGCTCAACACGATTCGTATAGAGGGTACCGGAACCTTGGATCGCTTATCTGACGATATTGAAGTCATCATTCTGCTAAGGTAGGACATCCTATTTTTTTTTTTTTGGGGGGGGGGGACTTCCTTGGGTTAGGGAATTCTGATTAATCCATTGTCACCAAGTTTATCGGAGTAATTTGGTGAGTGGTTTGGGTGAATGGCCTCTATGATTGTCAAGAGAAATTTTGAACACAACTTTAGCCCTTGCAATGTTCGGTTGTAGTGCTGTTGTATTTCATGACATGGGGGTCAAGAGATATGTCACTCGTATAATCTAGTTGCAACGGTCTACCATAATTCTTTGGAAAGAAATGTAATTTATGACAAAGATTTATTAGCAAACTTTCAGCGATTGTGGACATTGCTGAAAGTGTTATTTTTCGAGTGTTAGGATTCTAATGTTTTGAAGGCTGGGTTATTTCAAGGTTACTTTTTCTTCCTCAAACGAGCCCAATTTTGGTGATAGGTTTGGTTTTCCCGCTATAAAAGTTAATCACCATTGTGCACATTGCAGCAGGAGTGTATTCTGATTACTCATAGGGCTGAAGGTTTACATCAACGGTTTTGAATTTCGGAGGGTAGTTGATATATTAGTTGCAAGATAAATATTTGAAGTGCTTGGTAAGAGATTCTTTTGTGGAAAAAAAAATTGATTGTTTATCTTTTGGTGTGAAAAGTTTGTGCTCATAAACACAACATTGCATATCAATGTTTAAGTGGTAGCAGCTATGTGCAGTTCAAGCAAGGCCACGCCATTGCTTTTAGGTTTGAAATCTAATTGAAGCTAATCAGTTACTTTAAATTGCAAGCAGTGCATTACTTCTTGGACCCCGCAAGTGTTTTGCTACAAACTAGGTGGTTGTAGAAATCCGTTTAATGTGAACGTTGTTTTACGTTTGTCGTGCTAAATAACGCAACATGAAGATTTGTTGACAATTATGCAATTCTTACTGTATGCATTTTATGAGCTGTGGAGACGACCATTTACAAAATGTTCTGGTTGACTAGTTGTTAAAAAGGAGCAATCTTATTAGCTAATATTATGTTAAATATTTGAAGTTTTGTGCTAAAAGCGGTGCAATATAAATTGTGTGATAACGCCACCCAGATTATCAATGAAATATGCAATCTGAAAGTAGGTCAGATATTCTGAAAAATTAATCCAGATATGAATTTTTGTTTACTACTTATTTTAGGAACTCTAGTTTCGTTATATGTTCGTTTGGGAAACTTAAATATATTCACCATTTTAATCAAAATGAATGAAACTATTCCTCCAAAGAAATTATATTTCTTAAGTTTTTACACTGTAATTATCCCCTTGCTTAAGCTACTGGTCCTTGAAGTTTCCCTTTTTAGCCAAAAAACGAATTTGGCACATCTATCTTTGAAGCAATTTTATGCAACAGGTTATGAAAATGAAAGGGTTCTATCTTCAACAAATGAGGTTGTTAATACAGTAAAGGGGCTAGTGGAGCCATAAATTCAAAGAAGGCGCCCAATCCTGCCCTTAACCTCTACTTTTCCTGTGGAACGATTTTCTTCCTCGTGATGAAAACTTACACTGTATTGTGTTACCGGTATAATAAATTCTGTCACCGGTAAGATAAATTCAGAGGTCGTCTCAGCAAGGTGAAGCAGGACAAAGAACATTCCGAATGGATTTAGTTATGTGTGCAGTTATGAATATGAATTTTTTTGCTGCTTTTTCGCCGTTTGCACCCCCAAGGGGTGTCTGCATATAAGGAAATCCCTGCCTTCCTGCTGCTTGTGCTGGTGAGGGTGGTCGTTGGCCATATGGAATATCCGCCTTGCACTATGTGTTTTTTATGTGCAAATTTTGTTCAAACTTCGCCTGGTTGTGGTATTTACTCAAGAAAAATAAATTATTATTTTCATATTTTTTGTTTCTGTGGGATAATCCCTTTCAAGTTACATTCGTCTTATAGAAAACCAAGATTGACTCATCCCGTTAAGTCTTAATTCCATCTAGACATAGCAAATGATTTTGGTTGATTTAACTTAATTTTGCGTGTTAATTGTATTCATTTGTTTGAATAATCTTGTTATTCAAATCTCAAGAAGATTGCTTTTTAATCTTATTTTTTTTGTTTTTAATCTAAAATGACTAAGTTTTTTTAAAAAAAACCAACACATTGCTACAAGGTAAACATTGTTACAGACATGACTTAGGTTAAAGGTTTTTCATGTCTGATTAATCAAGTTGTCGATATCATATCTGACATGAATGTTTTTTATTTATAGTGCTCTACTTATTGCGTGATGTCTAAATAAGATAATATAGACCTCTGAGGGTAAAAATAAGTCAATGTCATGTGTAGTAACATGTGTAGTCGTGTTTATAATTAACTATAAAACGAGAAATTATGCTCATAAGCTTCTTTTGATTTAATTTTAATGTATCTGCTAATAACTTATTATAAGCTTATCTTTACGATTATGTGACTGGTTTCCTTCTGCAGTTAATGTAATGAAATCCTTTTTTTGTGCTTTTTTTTCTTGCTCGAATAGTCCATAAACGGACGTGTTAGTGCATCCAGCCTTGAAATTAGCTCCTGATGTTGATAAATGTTTCTTGTTCACCACATTACACAAACTCCTCATGCATTGTATGCGTCGAGAGGTCATCCTGCAGGGAATTCAAATTTGGGTTTCGCTTTCGGTTATGAGTTTAAGCCATTTAATTTAATATATGTGGAAAATAAAGGCGGATTTGCTAATGATTGGCACACTAGAGCCCAAAACCCTCTCTACCCGATATAAATTTCGATGGAGGACATTTTTAAAAAAAAAAATTTCATAATGGGTCCTGGTGAGACTAGTGTGAGGCTGGATGAAAATGGTGCCTTCGCAATTATCTTTGTACATGCTGGAAATTGAGGCTTTTGAGATGTCATTTCTCATACATTCTAAGAAATGGGACATTGTGTCCTGGTGAGAAATCACCCATTTCGAAACAATGCAAATAGTATATTATGTGGTGTGCTAGGGTTCTCCAAGGTAAAATAATGCGAATTTGTGTCGATTTTTAGCTTTTTTTAACTATTAAAAACCATGAGCAGTTGCAATTAGCATGGATATAAGAAACTCTTTCAAATTAAGGACGATGAAATATTTTCTCACGTTAATACTGGATTGCTCCTGTTTTAGATTTCAACTTCAGATACAGTATGTTTTAACAAATTCTAAATTGAAGATCATAATACTGAGTTATTTTTCGCAGGCCCCGTTACTAAACATGAAAGTAATTTAGATAAAAGAAAGCGAAATCTAATTATGGAAATGCATTTTATGCATTTTACACTGTTTGCTATCAGGACACAAACTGCAGTATGATAAAAGGTTGTCTTGAACAAGTGACTTCACATCAATCAGTGTTTATGTACAGAGTAGCATTTTGCCACAATTAATTTGGGCAAAATGTGTTCACCGTCCATGGTTGCCATTGTTCATAGTTGTAACAATTTTATTGTTTATCATGCAATTTGTTGAAACAATTTTTTGAAAAACAGTTAATAATAGCTTGTTTTTATCTTTATTAGAGCACAATATGTGAACAAAACATAACTGTTGGAAGTGTCCCCGAAAATGACGCAATCGATTTATCTTCTATTAATTAGATATTGCATCTTAGTTAAAAATCTAGGAAAAATGTACGCGTTTTTATTTTGGATATTTCTGCAGTGTTAACCATGACCTGAAACTGCTAAATAAGCATTTGAGAACAACGTGAAGTTCCAGTATTAACTTTTCTAAGTAATATTAAATATCCAATCCACTGTATAGTGTTACAACACCGATTACATGGTGTTATATTCGCTAAACCTCCATGCAACATGTTCACCTGACAGGACAATATGCGAGGTGCATAAGCCACAAGCAGGTTTCTCATGATAAATGGGGCTACTGGAGACATTTTATAGGTTCATTAAGTTTTGCTAATGGATTTGTTTTGAACGAGTAGACTACGTGTATTAGTCAATTCAGCGTTGATAGTAGCTTTCAGGTAATATTTGCCATTGACCTTTTTTAAATTTGATGGCTTTTGTTTATGGATTTCTTAAAAGGAAAACATTGACGTTTTGGAACCATGGCCATGCATGCCATGATTTTGCATTTGGAAAATCTCGAATGTTTGGATGGGGATACTACTTTACATTTATCATTTCTTGAAATCACAATTTCACTAAAAAAAAATTGTTAGTGCAGCGAACCGGCGCATTAGATTCTTTCAACGTGTTTTTCTAGACTGTGCAGAAACTGTAATAATAAAGGAAATTGGCTATGCAACTCTGGTTCGCCCTATGTTGGAATATTGTGCTCATATTTTGAACCCTCACAGGATGGTTTAGTAAAAATCCAATTAAACAATTATGTCTATGTCGCTAAAGCGTAGGAGCATTCTCCTGAAATGATTGGGTACCACCCCCTACCATATGGCATTTATTTTTCTGACTGTAGGGTACTGAGTCGAATTTAATCATTTTTCCACATTTCTGCACGTCCCATTATGTTGAGACGTGACTACGGACTGGACTGGGATGTTCCCTTATGTTTATTTCAGATAACAGTAAATTATAATGTTAAGTGTTCACTTTCTTCAGGGCAACACTTGGGAAAGATTGTAAATCAAGAATTTATAGCTTGGAGTTCACTAGGTCTGGAAGAATTTGTTTTCTGGTAGTGTACTAGTAGCTAAATCAAACAGTTGTAAGTTGTTGTTTCATCTTTCTTTAATCCTATATCCCCTTTATTGCCGTTAATACGTGCAATGAAATGTTTTGCACCGGTAAGTTATACCCATTTGTAAAACTAGAAGTCTAATCCTGAAGTGTGATTTTCAAGGTGAATTGTTGTGCCGCATTAAAACCTACTTATGCAATCAAAGTTTTATGTGGACCTAATCTTTAGTTTTTTTCCCCTTGAACCCCCGAATAAACTTTTTCCCCTTTTTTACACGGCTTTTATTGTAGCCAAAAGAAAGCTTCGTGTTTGTTTATAAATATTATATATCCTCGCTTGCTAACAACTTAGAATTCAACGTGGGAGCCCATGTTTGCTTCAGTAATCTTCCTTACTATATTGGCTTGCATTCGATTAATTCTTGTTAGCTTGCTAAATGCCAATTCAACATGTACAATTCTTGAAAGTCTTCTTTGTCCTGAAGACTGCGAATAGTTAAAATTCATTTATACATATAAAGGCATTGTCCATCAAAAAATGCAATGTTTTACCAGTGGGTTTACTTGTAGTAATTGAACTCTAAATTCAACACTTTGGATTCAAGATGCTCCTCCTCACATATATACAATGTTAATCCCATACTCTGCACTTTTATGTATAATATATTGTAGCAGTGTTGGGCAGTAATTTATTACATTGAATGCATTTGAGTAACGAGTAAAAGAGTAATATGAATGTATCATATTTTTTACATTTTAACGTATGATCTTTTTGTTATCGGATGTTCAGTTCTTTTTCTCCCCTTTAATTATTAAGATTTTACTAATGTCTAAGATGGTTTGTGTTTTCATATATTCATTACGATTTTTTAAATTTTCGTAAATACGTTGAGTTCCCAAAACAATACTTTTGCAATCTGCCATACTCGTAATCAGTACAAATTACCCAAGTCTGATTACGATAAAACTCATACTATGGAGTACGATTACACAGGTACTCGTAATCAGTACTTCTGCATAGTAGTACATATTTGCCCAAGTTTGATTACTCATTTCGTATGACTACTGATTGCATGTGCTCTTCTTTTACTATAAGAGTATAATTCCATTGCAATCGTAATCAGTACTCCTACTCATGAGTACAAATTGAACTGTTTTCCCAAGTCTGACGTATAGTTTAATATCGTCTTGACGTGATGTTAAAATTCAAATATTTGTTTATGAAAATAAGTTGAATGCATTTATTTTCAATTTTAATCTATTCTGGGTTTTTTATTAACTGTAGCGTCGAGGTATCATCACATGTCTTTGATTCTTCATTTCACTGAGAATGCATCTGACCTCTGACACGCTGTAAAAGGATCAGTTTGTTATGCAGCTTGCTTTTATGCGATAATTGCATACCTTTGGCTAATTACATTTTTAACGAGTATCTAATTGGTAATGATTATTGCGTTTATTAATGCGTAAATTGATAAGCAAGCCAATTAGTTGTGTTATATGGCGCAGTAGCTTTCAGAACTACAATTTCAAAGGCTATAATATCCGTGCGAAAGTTTTAAAAAACATGACCAAAGATGATATTAAGTTACATTGGCCCGTGCACTCCCTATGTAGCCAAACCAGTACATTTTTTGGGTCGTCTGGCAACATAAGATGAAATTAAGCAAGGAAATATATGAAATTAGAGCAGTGGATTTAACTATACTAGGAATATGCAGTATTTTTTGGGGCAGTGACATCATCATTTGAGGATTAGTCTTATCTAAGGAAATATAGTGACAGTTGCCGGGGTCAATAAAATTTAAGAATTGTACATCCGTATATTAAAGACATTGCTGGTATCAAATTCTTGTAATTATCAATTTTAGAATATTTTACGATTGTTATTGTTACACATAGAAGTGGAGGTTTTTTCTTCATATATCATATTTTCTATTTCATTTATTTTATAGCATACACTGTATTTCGTAACACAAGTTCCTTATGTCTAGTACACACTATATGAAACACGAAACTGAAGTAATGTTTATGCAAGCCAAGTTGTCGAAACGTGGTTTCGTGAACGTATTTCCATAAACAGGTTTGTCCAAATGTAGTTGTCCAAACAGGAACTGTTTGCTGGTTAAGGTTTGCTCCACACACTTCATTGCAGACGACGCTTATACTAGGGTGAACACAAAAACGATGTTCCCTCATAGCGCGTGGAGTATAAAGACCTTGGTAGAAGCGCCTTGACCATGAAACAAGTTTCCTTTGATCTTCACCGCCTCTTGAGCGGTCACCGAAATGTTTCGTGGAAACACGATTTTTTGGCCAAAAGTTTCCTGAAACTTGGTTGCAAAAATCTGTTGATCATCCACATATCGCAAACATATTTGAAAAACCCTGTTTCAGTTTCATGTTTCATGTAGCGTGTACTAGGTATTAAGGTCACCATGTAGATTGTTTTTTTTTAATTTCTGGCTTTACAAGATGCAATATCCATTTATTGAGTGTGGTACAGTCAGGTTTAAGCTATTAATAGAATAACTGATGCCTGTTATTGGTGTTTAAAGCTATTTAAAGGGAAAGGAATTTGTTATTTGGAAAAATTTCGTACATTTGGCAGGCATGCAAAAATGTTAACACTAGACAGCGTTCTAATAGAATAACGCTTTTGAAATCTATTCCAACATCTCCAATTAGAGCTTATATATAACGTCTCTATCAGTGCGTTAATGTTACTCATTTTGTATTCTATTCGTTTGAAATATCAAATATGTATGCATGTGGTGTACACAAAAAAAGTTAATCATCATATATTTTTAATGTGTCGTACGAATATGATTCACTGAAAACCAGTGATAACCGTATTCTGTTCAAGAATGATACTAATTACAAATAATATTTAGCTGTGTAGTATTTCAGCAATTTTTAAGTCACTTGTACATAAATATTAAAAATACATTATAGGCATGCAGTTGGATTCCAGTCGCGTAATGCAGTAAAATTACTGCAGTGTCAAAATGTTATTCTGAAGCTGGTATTTCACAAATTGTTTACCAAATCAAATTCTACTTTTAGTTTTTTTTCTGTAAATTCGCTTTGTTGTTGAGTAATGGATGCAATATGTATTTGTATATGTATAATAACAAACTATGATTTCAAAGATTAGTTCCAGACAATAGGATAGTAAACGATAATCCTTGTTAAGATTTATTGCACATAGGGTTACACAAGATCTATTTTAGGACATAATACTCATGTTTTAGGAAGTAATTTAGGAAAAACAATGGCGCATTGATAACGTTTGAAGCTCTAATACTGTCAACAACTGATATGACTGTAGTTTATGCTTTTTATTCAGTTTGTTTGACAACATTTACAGAATTTGAGACGTATTGACATTATCTTTGGCTAAGTTTGTCATGATAAGGCATTATCAGAACGTATTAATCATACTATTAAATCATGAAATAATCTATACCTTACTAGTTCAATACTACAAAAAATTTCAAAATATATTCGTTTAATAAAAATGTATATAGTATATTATAAGATTTTCGCATGCATAGTTTAGTGTCCATGATCTTCCCAAAGGTCACTCTTTTTAAGTAACACTCCATGATGTTATTTTGCTCTGTTGTGTAGTAAACGACAGCATAACATAAGCAGGTGGTAACTGAACGGAATTTTATTCAAGTAAAAATCTTTTATAAAGATCTAATTAGTATTCAGTAAGCAAACTTTATGGGGCATTCATTTTGAATCGGGCTACGTTTCTTGTTACCCCTCTCCTGTTGATCGACCACATTTGCGAATGTCAGGATCTTACAACCCTTTATTGCCAAAGCTACCATTTGTTGCTATTGGAAGACATATTCACTCCCCGTCTGCTTGCTATCGAGATTCAGCATCTGGATTCACTTGAGATTTGATTCACTTGGATAAATGTACCAATTTAAAGGATGATGATAAAAGGAAGAATTTCAACCAATGATTCAGAATTAAAATTGTTTTAGGTAACACTAGGGTGAATTGTGCAAAATCCACATTTCAAAATTGCATTCTGGTTGATTCACCAAACTCTAGTCTTTAAGAAGATGACTAAAGTCACAGTGTTATCTGAGGTGGCATTGTCTGAATTTGTCGTTTATTTGAGATAAATTAGTATTGCTCATTATTGATCTTGATCAGGGTGAAGGTCCATTAAAACAAGTAAACCCATTGAATGTGAGCAGGATTACATTGTGTTTAGCAAGCGTGTTTGTAGATTCAGAGCCTGTAAATTTATTGCGTGTCGTTGTTATCCGTGATTTTAACTAAAGAATAAAGGAAATTAAATAAAGATACGTGTAGGGTGAATTTCGAACATTCACGGTTGAAACATGTTTGAAATCTTAGTAGTAGACATTGTCATGCCAATTTTGCCATCCACTCCACCATGATGGATTTTTGATACAAATTGAATTTATTAGTTTTAGCTTGGGCCATAAGGTTATAGGTCTGTTTTTTGCAAGTTGATGTCAAAACACCCAACAAATGCCTCCAGACCTTGCAAGAGGTTAACACAACCATAAAGTGCAAATGCACAGTTTGGAAAGTTGACGCCCAATCGGTAGCATTTATGGTCTTCAAGACATTTGGTGCAGTTTGGTACTTTCCAGGCATCGTTCGTGAAATTTATAGTTAGATAGACAAGAAGTACGAAAAGTTGATATTACCATAAGTCGAATTTGTCAGTATAGGTTATGATAGTCGAAAGTAAATATTTTGGACTTATTTATCTGTGGAATGTCACCGTTGACTTACATATTTATTTCTTGATGATGTGTGTACTAGACATGGACCTCCTATGGGTCACATAATAACTGCCATGTATTGTCTGCTGGGATGGGGTAAGGCTAACTGACCTGATAACATTTGACCATTGTGTGTCCGAGAGGCCCTGTTTGTCACGAATGGGTTAGTAGTGGAAAAGTACCATGCTGAGAAACTGCCCTGGGTGGAGGATATCCTGCAAACAAGGCACCACCGGAAGAGAGGGGTACCCCTGACAGATGCTGGAGGATTCCTTTGACTTGTCCAACGGTTATTTTCAAATTTGTTCGCTTAGTCACTTTCCGTTTTCTAACGATTTGTGCACACATTTTAATAATTGGTTGAGCTTGTAATGCATTCTACTATTTCACTTCAACCCTTTTGAAAACTTAAGTTACTAATTTACACACTTGTTATATGTTGCAGAATCGTGCTCAAATTAACACTGTCACAGTTGGTGTTAGCATTCTTGTTTGAATTAGTCATTTCCAACAGAATGCCATCTGTCATTTTTATAATTTGTAAAGGATAAATTTGAGCATGTTATAATGTAGACTTTTGCCTTCCAGTATACAAATGTATGATGTACATGTTTATCTCATTGTCAGTGTACTTTAACGGGGTAAATTTGAATCCATGCCAGATGTATTGTTCGTTAAATGACGTCATGTGTAATATATGTTGTGATTCAAATAATTGGTAAAAATTCAACGCCTGAAGACGGTAATGTGACACATTGCTTCAATGTCATTGAGGTGACGGATGTGCTCCACCTAAGGTTTACTGCCAAAAGCAATAAAATATCAACAAATGGATGTTCGTGGTATTTTCGATGTAAATGTTATTTTAATATTAACATAATTTACCTGGTGTAGCGTAAAAAAGTGAAAATCGCTAAGGAGAAATGCCATGAAGTTTGAGTTCTTGTAATAATTTACTTTTACCATAGCTCACCCAATGGCCAGTATTATATAAAGAGAAGGTTACTTCAAGTTTCCTTTCACTTATAGGGCGTATACGTGTTACGTATACTTATAAACCAGTTTTTTCCAGAAATGTTTTGATTTAATATGCAGAACACATTTTTAGCAACGGGTTTACTACCATACTTACTGGAAGACGCTTGTCCATTATGCTCCCTGCCGGTTTTGTGCAGTATTTCAATGGAACTTCTTTAATGTTAAGGTGGAAGAAGGGGTTAATATTGGAAATTGCTTTTAGAATTTATTTTGTCCTGACACAAAAAACGGTTAGCCCGAGCAGATTTATTGTGAACGAAATAAGTTTAAAGTATCTGCATTGGGATAAAAATCCTGTATTTCGAATTCCTATTTACTATTTTAAACGTTTTTAGCGACAGATGCTGCCATTTTAAATAACGTTGCATTATGCTTGTTTTGGAACACACTTTACATAAATGTGAGGAATATTTGACATTATATCAGGTTTTAAAAAAAAATGTTTCTGCATGATCAGGCACGTATGGCAGATAAGTACATGTCCATCTGTCATATTCAACTATTGTACCTTACCTAGATTGCACCTGTCCAATCTACAGCACAGGATGTCTTCAGGTGTGCGTTTTCAGAATCCAATTTTAATACTTAACACCTGTTAGAAAAGGTTAACGTAAACTAGTCCTTTGTATTATCGTAGACCTTGTAAATTACATTAACCTTCTTTGATTGTCATAACAGACATTAAGATAGGGAAAACAACAACTGGCTCATTAATCGTTAAGGATTTAATGATTTCCATAACTACCTAATTTTATGATATTGCAATCAAAGCCTATACTTGATTTTGTACTTGTCAGAATCTAAAACACTTGAGCATTCTGTTCATTTTGTACAACATCTTCAGTGACAAATTGCATCAGTGACAGTGATGCCTGGGAAACGTAGGCGCCTTGACTCCTGATGGGGTCGACCTGAAGTCTGGTCGTTGCACCAAATGAAACAGATAACTCTCACCTGTCAACTTTATATGGAGTTGCTAGCAGATGATGTACATATAGACTATTGCGTTACAGGTGGCTCACCCTGACTCTGGTTGAGTTCTGTATCTGTCAGAGCTTTGCTCTCTGACAAACAACTTCGATATGTGTTGAAATGAGAGATTTTCATCCGATTCATTTGGATTACATTTGGTAATCTTTTTTGTTTTTGTATTTTTGAAGGGCGCTTCGGTGTACATGACCTTAAGAAGGGTTATTTCCATGAATATGCATTGTTCTAATTAGTACATTTAATTTCGGTAAATCACTAGTACAGTGAATCATTCATGGATAATCTGATGAGCATTTTAACTAGTTGTGACGATAAAAAACAGGTTTGTTTAACTCGTGACAGAGTTGCTGCAATGCATTTCCGCAGTAAAATTGTTTCAAATATTCGATGGAATTAAAAATCAGGTACATCAACTAAATAATACATGCGTTAGCAGAAGTCTGTCGATAGCATGGTTACCATTTTTAACAGATTTGTTCGAAATTCTCAGTTGTCGTTGTTTATAAGTTTGATGGGATATTAACACACTTAATAGTATTTAGGTGATGTTTGGTGCCATTTATAGAATTTTGAACAAACATTATATACTCATGCTTAACAGTTGTCACTGTGGTTTCGTTTTTATTTGCAAGTACAAATAAACAAGTATTCATCTCGTTGTGATATAAGCTGATATGCATTTCTTCTGATAATAGTTCAATGATGAAAATTTGTTTTAGATAAGGATTTTGGTTACTTATTTTCCGTTTTATTTATGATTTTATGACACAAGTTTTCTAATTCGATAGCATTCATCGAACAATTAAAAGTATGTTAATGATAGTTTAAAGCTTCTTATGATATTGACATGACTGGTGGACAGTTTTCTGACGATGTTGTTTTCTGTTTTAGAATTTGCTCGATATAGTTGAGCAAAAATATAAGTAATAATTTGTTTAATTAACTGTAATTCATTTTGACCCTTTTTAACTTAACAAGAATGCAAGGAAGCCAGCAATGTACCAATTCTGATCACGTAGATTTCTTGCAGATTCAAACACGTCTCATCTAGCAAGGTTAAGCTTTTTTTTATATGTAGGTGTGTTTGCCATTGTGACTGAACGAAACGTCATATGGTAACAGATTCCCTTTGGTTTCGCATCAGTACGCTGACGCGGAAAGGCAAAACCTTTTTTTCAACCAATGGCATTGAATTGATACCCGCTATCAAAGTTTACACTCGCCAAGCCGAAATCATGTTAACATTGCTCTGCCTTCAGTACTGCGATCAATTTCGGCGTGCTTAACTCCCCAGAATCAACTGTAAAATAGAAACAATGCATATTTGCTCACTGATAAATATTTCAACAGATTGAAAGGAAGCTGCAAAAGTTGGCAAGTTGGTCGGTCCTGCAATTCAAATTTTGGCGAATTCTGGGGATTTTGCGCTTTTGGCATCCGCATCTGGCAACACTAGCGTTCTGGCCTAGATTAAGGACAGGCGCGCTGCTTGATATCTCATTTTGACTCTGGTGCAGCACCAGAATAGGGTTGAATCCACGCTCTGCCCACTCGTCTTTCTGGATTACCTTTTCGAAATAGGGAGCACACTGCTGACAGTTAATAGTCACAATTGCATGGCCCAGGATAGTGTTTTGATCATCGTTCCTCTCCGGATACTCTTGCTCTGGATTTTGAAACTTGTGCCACCAATATCACCTTTTGAAATAGCAGCACCAATTCATATTTTGTCAAGGCATCTCGATGTGTGGAATGAAATTGTGAAGTGCTAACGGTGTGATTTCAAGAAAACCGAAAATATGGGATGGTTATCTAAGCTGAAGAGGAGAACTTTGGAGTTCTTGTAAGTTGTCTAGTCTTGTTTGCTTTTTGCACAAGCGCTAGTTTACGTGTATGGTTTTTAAGTATATACACAAAATCAATGATATGGGATTATTTAGAATATTTATAATGTTTTGGTTAATACATCATCATTTGCGAGGATTCTGTAATACTGCATAAGAAAATGCAATGACATATACATTAACCAAAAAAATTCTAATAATTATATGGTTCATCTACTGTAATGTGCAATGTAGTAAATTTCCTTATTTAAATTCATCCCCACTAGCCTTATATGAAATCTTAAATTGTTACTTTTTTGGCAAAAACCATTGATTCCGCTCCATAGGGGTGATGCAATTTATTCTGTTGAACTGGGCATAGTACAAAAATGCTAATATGATGGCGTTCGCATAATGTATTTTAAGAAGTAGTTTATATATAATATTGTGTATATTTTCCTCATTGCACTTTTTTTTAAAGTGTTGGCGTGTTTGCCAATTTATTGTAAATAATGCATATTTTATTAATATGTGGTTGTTTGAACAATTACTATATTAAATATAAATGTCTTTGAAAATGAATTTGACGAAATTTAATCTGGGAAAATGTCTGGCTTTTAATTGCTAGCGTTTTACTAAATATGTAATATTGTAATTTGAAACTATTTATGACCCTGAAATAAATTAAGCTTGAATTAAGAGAAACATCTTTGAATTTCGATTTGTTTACTTTATTAATCGAAATAAACTTTTTGTTGGGAAATGATAGTGGGCCAACCAATTTAGTTTTGCTTCATTGCAGTTGTAGCAACAGAATTTATAGGAAAAGCACAATAAACGAGTTCACAGATTTCGTAGATATTATTGGCTCAGTGTTTTCATGAAGGTCTGTACATTTAATCAGTATGCCCTATAAAACCATTCATTTTTATAAGTTGCGCTAGAAATTGTTTTATTTGTTTTTTGGAAATTTTCATTGTCAAATGAATTGGCAATTGAATGAAGCGATAAATTATGCCATAAAACTCTTTAACTGGTGCAATAGTTCTGCTGTTTTCAAAGTTATCGATTATTTATCGATAACTTTATAGGAAACATTTCTTACGAACTATTTGATTGTGGTAAACAACATTTATGGAATCTATATTCTTGTCGTTTTTCTAACCTTGTAAATAAGTAAACGATTGTATTTAACTATTGTGCTCTTGCATAAATTATATACTCTTACATCTGTTGTATCTTCGATGTCACTGATTTTCATAATTTCAGAAATAACTATAATTATGGCAAATGCTTGAAATGACCGTGAAATACATTACTTGCTTCTATAGCCTTATTAAAAAAAATGTTAAGGTATTGCCCGACCTGTTGAAAAGCTTAATATCATATAGCACTGTTCGATGCTAGTTTTCCTTGATGACAAATACTAAAAACATACATTAAGCCATGATGTGTGAGAAATCATAACAAAATGTTGATATATTTTTATGTTTCGTATTTTAACACAAGGAATAATTAGTAAATCAGTTTTGACTTGCCTACCTTGTTATATCGGCCTTATAGGCTGACCATGGCAGTATGCAAATGGAATACTAATACACTTAAGGTTAACTTTACTCATCCCTTTCCAATAAAATATATACGAAATTTGCACCGGTGGGTTTGAGTTAATCACTCAAGTGTGTTCAAGAAAAACTGCGATGGTGGTAATTAAGAAGAAACACACATGTACCGAGGTTGTTGAGCATTACTAAATTTTGGATAAGAATTGTACTACTTGTGGAAGCTTGAGCTTATTTTAATGCATATGGCCCATTACGTGTGAAGCCTTACTTTGAAACGTTTGTTTCATCCGGGTTATGCTTGTTATGTTTCAGTTTTATATGCCGAACGTGCTCGGTGGTTAATTGCATTGGAAAGACAAGCTTTGACCGATTTGGTGTGGATCATTTGCAATGTGCTAAACCATTTGTCTACATGTACTTAGAAGTATTTACTGTTTTAAGCAATGGTTGATCTTCCAAACTGTTCGATGTAATAATTATTTATGGCATGAAATAGGAAAATGTCAAGCATTAGTTATCGTCAATATATTTCTCGTGTGTTTACACGTGTCTGTCATCTGCGTTGTCATTAAAGTGTAGCTCGACTCTTGGTTATGAGTGTCGTGCATCACATGTGACCCGAAAAGAAGCATCGCCTATAAATAGGCTCCTGATTTCATAATTGACACTAGCGCTTTTAGAAACTTTTATCATCGTTGATAAGCACGACTACAGTGTATTTATTCCACTGGCTTGTAATGGTGATGCATAAAGCTAATGGATTGGATGGGAGCTTTTCCTACTTATGATGCACAATTTCAGTGTGACTCACAGATTATTTCTTCGAAGAAACTTATTTTTGGATTCTCCAGTAGTTCTTATAATAGAAATAATTCTCGGTTATTTTAAGCTTCTGTTTTATGCATAACTCACACTCCTGAAATCTTGAGACCTTGGTCTCGTTATGTTGCCTGTCATCAAAAGGTAAACTACTTAACGCCTTCAGCATTGGGCTTTATAAACTCCTATAGCCATATAATCGAAACTTGTTTTGCGTTTCCCAAACGGGAGATGTTTGTCTTGAATATTCTCGAAATTCTCAAGGGAGATTTCTTAAAAATAAATGAAAAACATCTCCAAAATCTGTTGGTGTAATTTTACTTTTCACCAGTATTGATGAGCCATTTTCTATCTTTAAAAAGTTACAAATTTAATACTTTCGAATAACTAATTCATTAAGCAAATGGGTTTAATTGCCTAATATATACTGAGCACTCAAGATGTTATCATGTCCTCGCCATGATCAAAACCAAATAATGAGCCTTAGTAACAGAGTTTATCAAAACCGTCGAGATTTCCGACTCCAGATCGTTAATGTCACGAGCATCGTGCATGCGTGGTTTACATTGCATTTGCATAGTAGTAAAAATGAGTAAAATACAGCTGTCTAGCCAAATTATTTTTGTTGCCAAAAGTATGATGCCAGGTGTTAGGAAATGATTTTTCCGAGTAACCATATCAGTGTATGGCATGTGTCCGGAAGTACATTCACCTTTGACCTGCTATGATTTGACGTTATGTATGTCTGACGAATACTACAGTGTTAGTATAGACGAATATATAATCATCAAACCTTTAATTTCAGTGAAATTTTTGTAAAATTAAGTGAACTGATCGTGGGAGGGCAAATAGCCAGATGCTTGTCGGAGGATGCTGTAGTATGCTTTTCGGAAACTGTTGGATAAAATTTAATTTCACAATGTTTTGTATTGAAATACAGTTTTCGTATATATAGTTCACAGATGGAACAAAGCTATATTATTTTGCTTTATACTCCATGGATATGTACTTTCAGAATAGGTTCAAACCCTGGGTTAAATCTATATCTGTGTGATCCATCTTGAAGGGGGTTATTTCACTATTTGGGACGCGTTCTTGGGGGATCGCCTCTATTTTTTCCTCATTTTTTAAGCATCTACGGTTTAAATGTATATCTGAAAATGTATCTAAAATTAAACTTAGGTCGCCAGTGGCCTGGAAGATGCACGAGAGCAGAAACGTGGTTGCAGTTTGTCTATTTTCATACCCTATTTTTTTGCTGGCTTTAAGAGTCTGGATTGGTGGGCTTTACTCGCTATTTAACACCCAAGACTAAATAGTTACTGTCTGGATGTGATTGTTTACTCGAGCAACACAGGGATATCGGGTTGAGCTCGTTTTGCCCCAAATAATATCTCACAGGGATTTCCTGGATATGAAAGTGAAACGTGTAAACAAATAAGTGGCATATGTGCAGTTTGTGCCTTAATGCCTTTGTTGTTAAATCTATACCGTTTTGTAATGGAATATAGGATCGTTGATCTGCATGGGGCGTGGATCCAATTTAGGAGTTGGTTAGGTTTGCGTTGCGTGGAAAACTACAAAGTGAGTCATAAAAAAGTAGAACTCAATTAAAAAATCACAACTTCTTGAAAAATGCTTCGATTTAAATGAAATTTGGCACTTGCATAGAGCAATGGTATAGAAACAAAAATGAATTTATAAAATGTGCTAAAAATGTTCCCTGGTGAGCTTTACACAAGCCCAGAGTCTAACGCGCCATTCTTTGATTTTGACGAATCGATTATACGCTGGTTTGAGTTCCATCCAAGTTTTCTTAATTTGTAGTTTCAAGTATTCGATATTATAAATCTTCGATTTGTAAACTTTTTCCTGGAGAACTCCCCAAATTTTGTGGTCCACTGGATTCAAGTCTGGACTGTTTGGTGGCAGTTCGCAGCAGTTCAACTGTTTCTCGAGTACGGTGAGCGGGGCTTGTAAAAAAATGAAAAAAAATCCAAGATTTGGAGATTTGTCACATGTCCTGAAGAAGGTTTTTGTTCCTACACTATTGTTCTATGTATAAGTGGCAAATTTAATTTAAATAGAAGCATTTTTCACGAAGTTGTGATTTTTTTTATTGGGTTCTACTTTTTTATGACTCGCAGTATACATATGTATTTTTTCCTTGTTAATAAAATCACACAATTCTCAGTTTGGTTTGCTTTATGTCATCAGTTCTGAGAAGGACCTTAAACACGTTTAAATCTGGAAAATAGCATTCCCTGCTGACTACACTTGCTATGCAAATTATTGATATTTGCTGCAATGACGTCCATACAAGCATCATGTTAAAAATTAACCCACAATTGAATGACATCTGGCAACAACAAACGCCATAGGTCAAATTGCCCATTAAACATTTTCACCGACTGTTGTTCATAGTGATTTTTTTCCAGATTCCCAACTTTCTCATAGATTATTAACTCCAACGCACATTAATCTGGTCTCCATTAGTTTTGCATTATTAAAACGCTAGAGGTGTGGTTTGTGTCATTACATCTAAATGATATCAACCGCAATAATATGGCACATTCCCAGGGGGTCTTAAACATGCACGCGATGAAATTTGACTCCACATTATATGCCATTCATTCACCTTTAATTATAAATGTTGCACTGCAGCTACATCATTTTTTTGTAAAATTTAAAATGAAACAGTTTTTGGTTTTGATTATCTTAAACTTAATGTTCTAGTAATTTAAACTGCAAAAATATATTGTTCGAAGGATTCTCGATGAATTTTCAGGGTTGTCAAAGACAGGATTGTTCAGTTACAGGCATATTGTGTAATACAGACAGTTTAGAATCTAGGATGCTTTTGCGACGGCTAAGGTCAAGGCTATCTAATGGCTGATATTTCCCTGATCCTTTCTTATCAGGAGTATAATTTGTGAGCCATTCTGAAATAGTTGGCTTCTGCTATAAATTTAACAGTCCCCTTATTACTGACCTGGTTAGTAGACCTTGGATAATCCACAAGATTTGGGATTCTTCATTGCGCCGAGTTGTTTTATTACCCGAAATAGAGCATTGTTTTAAGATGCATTACGTTTTATTCCCATCTTTTGTCTTCTTTTTTTCTCATGAGCTGCCGACTTAAGCTTTTTAGAGCTAGTTGTTGCCGAACGGCTTGTTACTTTAAGCAATTAAGCCAGTATCTCTTTTCTATATGAATTGAGCCTGTAAATAAGTTCACTTACCCCTTAATTCATTCCAAAGAATTTTCCAGTTTAAATTACTTGATATGGTTGACAAGATTTAAATTTTTGTACAAATAGCTTTAAAACTTACTAATGTCATACTTGGTGCATGAATTATCTGGACGATTTTTTGAAGAGGAACTTCTATAGGTGCGGTAGGGCAAATTGGCCTGAACGTCACAAAAAGTGAGCGTCACGGAGACATTACTCGCATGCGCCGCGTGTACTTAATCTTTTAGCTAACAGTGTTCATTGTGTGAAAAGTAAATTGAGAAAAAAAAAAAAAAGTACTGTTGAAGATGCAGCATTGTTGAAAAAAGATTTAGACAAAATGCCAATGATTATGAGTAGTGATTTCAACATCAACTCAGACGAATCCCAAACATTAATAACATTTTGAATGACAAATTTAATTTAAAAATGAACACTGACAACGGTTAGTCTACAACCAAATCAGGCACTACCATTATACTACCATTATAAAATTTACACTCTTTAATATATTTGTATCATACTTCAACTATCCTAAACCCATAATTTCTCTCTTGGAGTATGAATGAATCTATGAATATTGATGACAAAACATTTTTCTTTTTTATTTAATTAAGAGACATTTTCTTGAATTAAATTCCACATAACCATTTCCTAATCCTAAAAAGAATTTAAAAATCGTTCATAAATGGAAAGCAATGCTTATAATCCAACTTTTTCTAGGAGCTAAGCTTTACTTCTATACCGTGCTCGAGTCTCACGCATATTTTTTTATAAATCTTTTAATGGTAACTGTTAGTTTTATGTCATCCTGTAGGTAACAGTTTGTCTAATTAATATTGGGCCAAGCGTTTTTGGCAGCTTTGGTGTAATTATGTAGATTAATTAAACGCTTCATGTTGATGAGTGGTCATTAGATCGATAAAATGAAAATTAGTGGCTGGTGCCTGCTTAACATGACGATAACAAAAAACTTGTGTCATTCGTTTTAATTAGCAGAATTGATTTAATGAAGGAGATAAATCTGGTATATATAGAAGGTAGCTCTTAGGCAAGGATGACTTTGCTAATTGCTTCATTAGCAATATTATAATTTGGCTATTCCGTTGTGATTGATTGTTTGGAAATGATCATACCGATGAGATATACATGTTCATTAAGATTCAACGAGCATCTGTAGTCTTGCTTCATTATTATTTACGACTTAGTCTGATTTAGTTGTTAAATTTCACATTCGCAAATGTGAGAGCTAGTTTCAGTATATTTTTCATTCAAAATACAACAAGTTATTTAAACGTATGGAAAACAATTGCAAGAAATTATTAGCGGAAAAACATCTTCAAGGTTTTAAGAAAGGACTACCGAGTTGAGCAATTTGAAAGTAGTAAAATATTGGAGTGAAACACCCTTGTCACCTGTATACAAACAAAATAATTTAATGGTCACACAGCAATTTACTAGCTTTTAATTTCATGGCTATGAAAAAGCTATGCGCATTTCCTGTTGGCGTTACGGGATTTTTGCTGGAAAGGCATCGCACATGTGACAGCCGCCTGTTAATGGATTTTTTAATTACAATTGTAATCTAGACAGTTTACTGCATAAGAATACGCAAAATTTCTTCATTATATCTCGCGCAAACTGATTATAAGCCAAAAAATTTTACGATCACGCCAACATACAGACTACTTCATTCTGCTTCAAATTTTGATACTCCCATAATATAATTACTCGAATTTTCTGTGACATTCTCACTGCTCATTTGTTTTCTATTTTTAAGCCGTGATACTCAAGATATATGCTTTTAGCATCGCCCCGCAATGTTTTCTAGGTGAAATGGAATTTTGCTGATAAATCGAGAGTTAGCCATGGCAGTATTTTGTAGATAAAACCGGATACATGTCATTTTTCGACATGGATTTTTCTTCCTTTTGCAGTCAGTGTTGGAAAATCCGCTGTATGTGCATTAAGCGTATGTTTTATGTGTGTTATATTACTTTTTAATTGCTCAAAGAACACATTTTCGTTTATGTGCTAAACGTTGAAACCTTATAAAAACCTACTAACGACAAATCAATTGAACTAGGCTTAATATATCGACCTGGCCTCCAAACCCGCATCGACTTAATTTTGTGGAGAATTGATTTATTTGTAACAAAATGCGATCTTTTTCCATCAATAACTTCTAGATTTACAATGTGATCTTTTCTTCTTTGCAGCCTTTTCGAGCAAGAGATAATGTCTTATGTGCCTGCACAATTTTCCCACCGTTCACCTAGAGACTCGCCTCAACCATCGCCTCAAGCATCCCCTGGTAAGACTTCTTGCTTATTTATTTGATGAAATTCACCCTATGCTCTGGTGGAAATATTCATGTGAACACTGGAAATACGCTACCTCGGGGTTTTTCTGTAGTTTATTCGCAAAAGAAACAAAGTTGCCTAGAAGAGATTATTTTTTGTCGTTATAGCAACTGTTTAATATTTTTCAATTTAATATATGACCGCCTGAAAACCTCGGTACACGTTAAGCGTAAGCTCCATGTGGCCCCCACTAACTCATATTTTTCACAGATGCCGCAGAGATGCTACATACCTAATGGATCATTTTCCATTATGTTGCACTGAGGGTGAACTAATGGGAAAGAGAGGCGCTTGTTGCCCATAAATATTAATCCACACAACATCCATGAATTTTCGTATTTCATTCTTGAACATCAGATTTATAACGGTTTTTGATTCCATCCAAGCCCTTCTCGGAATTAAACAGTATACGTTTGTTTCAGCTTGAGTTCTTTTAGTGATTACCGTGTGTACAAACATCCAAAATATATTACGTAGCGTATTTGCAGCGTGTCATGTTCCAAGGAACAAACTTTTTCTTCATTTTACAAGCGTTTATTATAAACAATTTTGGTTGTAATCAGTCTTGTTTTTCGTACCAGGTTTGCAACGTGCCAATGCCAGAGCGCCCGCACCGTACAAAAGAGATTTTGAAGCCAAGCTGCGCAATTTCTACCGGAAGCTAGAATCAAAGGGTTATGGACTCGGCCCTGGCAAATTAAAGTATGTGAATGCACATGGAAGTTGAGTATTTATGTCCATGGTAAAGAAAGTTCTCAGATTTCTCATCCTTTTATTTTTTATCATTTAAGGCTCAGTATCAAGAGAGACCACCTTCTAGAAGATGCATTTACTAAAATAATGGCAGCTTCCAAAAAAGATCTTCAGAAAAGCAAACTGTACATAACATTTAACGGTGAAGAAGGGTACGTAGCAACTACATGGAATGAATTCTTTATATCTCTGATAATTTTACGAGTTTTGAAATTTATGAATTTGCGTTTCAGACTAGACTATGGGGGACCTTCACGCGAATTCTTCTTCTTACTTTCTCGTGAGCTCTTCAATCCTTATTATGGCCTTTTTGAGTATTCCGCTAATGACACCTACACAGTGCAAGTTAGTCCAATGTCTGCCTTTGTTGACAACCAAAACGAATGGTAAGTTGTTTTATAATGTTTGGCTCATCCCTTTTCTGAGCAAATGGTTTAATGAAACCTAATTAAGATGTTATAATTGCATACTATAACTGCTGTCATGCCTTTTCGTTGCAGGTTTAGATTTAGTGGTAGAGTTTTGGGACTAGCGCTCGTCCATCAGTACCTCCTGGATGCCTTTTTTACAAGACCTTTTTATAAAGCCCTTTTGCGAATGTGAGTTGACAAATTGCTCAAGATTTATAATTGATCGCTTGCATTTCAAATTACTAAACCTGTTAGAAAACTAATTGGTTATTTCATCTTTTAGACCCTGTTCCCTTAGTGATTTGGAATCCCTAGATGCGGAATTTCATCAGAGCTTATTGTGGATGAAAGAAAATGACATAACTGATAATTTGGACCTTAATTTTAGTGTTAACGAAGAGGTTTTTGGACAGGTTCGTTTATCTTTGAAATTATTACATCGATTCCCGGTTTTCTTAACCTGATAAACTTGAGATTTTTTAGAAAAATATAAGGATTTAGCAGTTTTACTGGAATTGCTGCATCAGACAATGATGTGTTTCTCACTGTTCTCATTGATTATGACATTTTAAAGGTAACTGAACGAGAACTGAAACCTGGTGGAAGAACGATTGCAGTCACAGAAAAGAATAAAAAGGAGTACATTGAACGTGTTGCTAAGTGGCGCTTGGAGCGTGGCGTAGCAGAACAGACTGAAAGCCTGGTGAAAGGGTTCTACGAGGTAAACTCGCTAAGCAGACACTCAATTTGTCGAGCAATCGTGGAGAATTGGATGACAGTTAATTGGTTTGCATTTTGTAGGTGGTCGATCCTCGTCTAGTCTCTGTATTCGACGCTAGGGAATTAGAATTAGTCATTGCAGGTATTGCCGAAGTAGATGTTCACGACTGGAGGAAAAACACTGAATATAGATCAGGTAACTAGGCCCTGGCCATTTCTTGAAAAAATTTTACCGCTAGTGCTAGACGTTTAAGTTCCATACTTAAATTGATTGCATTTCTGAAATAGGGTACCATGATAACCACCCAGTAATTCAGTGGTTTTGGATGGCGATAGAAAAGTTTGACAACGAGAGGAGATTACGGTTATTGCAGGTACTATTCTCAACCTAGACAGCGTTGTTTGGGTGAAAATTCAGGTTTTAATGTGCTGTAAATTGCTGTTTAATAGTTTGTGACTGGCACGTCAAGCATTCCATATGAAGGATTTTCAGCTCTGAGAGGTAGCAATGGTCCACGTAAATATTGCATTGAGAAATGGGGAAAGCCTACTAGTCTGCCAAGGTACGTAAAAAAATTTAAATGCTTTTACTTAGTTTTATCAACACCTGTTTAAGATGTTTGATCAATAAAAAATCTCAGTTGTAAATTACAAGTTTTACAGATATTTGTATAGCCAAGTGTTGGGCCCTTTTTAGCCTTAGTTGCCTTTGGGCCCTAAAACTTCAACCAACAACAACAACAACAGATATTTGTAATCACTAATGTATACAAACTTAGATTATTCATTATTTTAGTTCGTTTGGCAAGCATTCCAAAATTACATTTTGGGATTTATGTTTCTGATAAACAACACTTTCTTCACGAAAATAATTATATTTGATCATTAATGCAATACTCATCTTTTCCTCCAGGGCCCATACCTGCTTCAACCGATTGGATTTACCTCCGTATCCTTCGTTCGAAATGCTTTATGAGAAGCTGTTGTTGGCAGTCGAAGAAACCAACACATTTGGCATCGAATGAACGAGCAACCGTTCGAGGAAATGTTTTTTTTTTTCATCGTGCCACAAACGCACATTGGAAACAACTTTGACGCTCATCGAGTGAGGCCATTTTTAACAAATTTAATGAACTGCTGTCACCATCTAAATTTCCAGCTCAGCAGTCAGGCATTAAGTTGCTACCATAGGACGAGCGCCAGTTTTCAGGATTTCGTTTTGTGTCAACAAGGACCGAACCGTTATCTCGTTGCAAACAGAGTGGAATTAACAACCAATAAAGGTAATTTAAAAAGTTAAGCATCCTACAGGCTACACATGGTACCATTGTGTTCGATGTGATCAAAAGTTATGGCTTGCCTTCACGCTAATTACAAATACTTAACCGCACTTGTGAAACACTCATTAATATAGAGCTGGAAGCCGTATATAACATTAGTGAAGGCCTGTATCCCACACGCCATTTTCAATTCACCGGTTTTCCATTTAAGTGACACTTGTGTTGGCGCATTTTATTAATGAAAGATTACCTTTTGTACACTCAACAAATGTGGAATACATTTGAATATTTTAATATTGGTTCAGTATCTCAGCGTGTTCCAGCCAGTGGCAAAAGTAGTATTTCATTGAATATGTTTGCCCTGAAAAAAATCATTTCTCACGATAGTTTTGTATGAAAGGCAGGCATGCTTGTTCTAAAACATGCTGCCAGTAGCTGGAATTTTATCTGTTAGCCAAGTTCCTTAAGAATAACGTTTACTTGAAAGGCTGTCTTTTTTTTGCCAAAACATTTAAGCGATGATACAAATGGCTAGTATGACTAAATAAAATATATGCCTGTAGCCTTCAGCGATGTATTTCAGCAATGTAACTCATTGGTTTTTAAGATATGGTATGCTACGATGTCTTGCACTGTGGTTTTTCTTTGACTTGGAACTTTTCCACTGTTAAAGTATTGGGAATGTAATCTCCAGCTCATATTAAATACCTTCAGATAAGTGACTGAATAGGCTTTTGACAAAGTATAAAATTCCTGTGGCTTTCGATTGACACTGAGGCTACAGGTCAACTATTTGAGGATACTTATTGTAGCTGCCATTTAAGCAAAAGCTAACGTCAATTTCCACAATGATAAAAATTCTGTCGATTGCGTTGTTTTAAGAACTGAATTTCACTGCGGAGTTTACTCGGGCGCCTTCTTGCTCCACATGGAATATTTCAAGAAAGATATTTTTTATAATACAAATGATCATTTTTTGATTTAAGGTACTGTAAATGATTAATCTTGCGATGAATCGGTATTTATGTATTTATTTTTTGTGTACAATAATCTCAAAATTTTAAATGTTAGAGTTATTTAAAATTATTCAATTTGGCGAATTTTTGCGAATTCTTGAAATAATTTTCTGATATTTTTATTATTGAACTTATTGACATTAGCATACTCTTAACCGGCCAAATTGATATTTTCGATCTCTTATTATTCAATTAATGACTCAATTTGACGTTGAGATGCATTCCCAAAACTTGAACATTTGGGACAGTGTGTAAAAATAAAATTGCTTGCCATTTTTCCAGAAGGCAATGTATGTGTTTGGTGTTCAATCGTATATGGAATATCTGGAAAATCATACGAAATCTGATAGACATTACCAAAACAATTGCTCAAGGAATCTTCAAAAATGGGTTAAATTTAATTAAGATGCTTATTAGCCAGTGTATATCGTCTCGCTTTGGACCCATTGGGATATCTTTGCATTGAAGTGTATGGCTGTTGTTGCTTAAAGCTTAAGGATGGTATTTGGATAAGACATTTGAGAAAGCATTACAGCAATTGCAAGATTTCACAATTTTTAAATTTCGTTTTTTAAAAATTATGTTGTGGTTGTGTTCAGTTTTGAGCTTACATGCCTATAGTTGATTTTAATTGGTGGATTTGAGGCCAATAAGTTTTGAATCACTGGTTCAGGTTTCTTGTAAGATTGCAAACTTATCAACACTGGTTGCTTGGCATTTATTTCTTAACCATTTTCGTTATTTAGAACATTTGGTGACATGCTTGTTTTGCACTCATCTTGCCATAAACTTCCACTTTTTTTTAAGTTGTCCCATGTAAATACTTATGACCAGCTTGCCATTCCTTCGGTTTTACACTTTTATTAGTTTGCGTTTAATATATTTGTTCCCCAATTGGGTTTGATAATGACATAATGTTTGGTTGAACTTGTTGGCGGAGTTGTTTGTTTTAAAATAGCTGGTTGTAATTGGTGGTTTCTGATTCTGTTTAATTTATTTTCGTGTAATATTTTTTGTAACTTTTTTGAGCCACCATTTTCCAACTTAGGAGCACCTAGCTTGACTAAATATTCGGCTTCAAGACGTTTGTATCTGAATGGTTTACAGAAAGTTCAATGAAATGTTCGCTTCATAACCGGTGAATTGTTTTCGAAGATGGCGGGTATTGTTCAACTTTTTCAAATGGTGATTTTATTAACTAATAATAGGATCGATGAAGTTTCCCAAAACTCACGGTTTGAATTACTGCTGTTACTGACATACCCTAATTAGCAAATGTAGAATTTTGTGGTACCCTAGTGGTGGTACTGAGTCCCAAAGTATGCGTGAAAAACATGCTTTTGCTAAACTGGGTATGGCATAATTAAAATTCGCTTTCAAGAAGTACTGCAAAAAAGGTAGTAGAAGCAAACAACACAAGAAAGTCATTGGTCATAAATTCATAATCATACTTTGGTGTTCTCTTTTTCCATCTCATCTTTTAGCAGTTTGCGTGGTCGTTTTTTTAAGATTGTCACACATTTTATTTGTATTTAAGTCGAGTCCATTCGTGTTCATTTTTTCATTGTAAAAACGTGCTACATTATTTCGTTTTTCATTGTGATAGAATTATCCTCCTAAGCCAGACCTGGCGTCTTTGACCATCGTGCATATTTTTTGTTTTACTTTATAGTATGCATTATTACCTAATCCTAACTTTGCGTTTCGGATGCTGTTAGTCCACGTCTTATTTTCATCGATAGTTTTCCTAGTCAGATAATTCAAAGACGAGCAGGATCTGGTGGACTATTTTCATTTTTGTTTTGTTATTTGTTTTTTCTGTAAACGATAAAAATCATTCACGAAAGCTCAATCATTTTCATAACGATTGTGTTCTTGCCAGCGTTTAATCACAATTCACATTTGATGTACAGTATTAGATAGGCTGATATTCTATTTCAGTATGACTTTCAAAGACCTTAATGTAATATTAATGAGTTGAAAAACGTATGTATAGATTAAAAATCGATGGTAGAATTTCAACCACAGTTGTGGTGTTCTTTATTTTATCCACAGAACTTTTCAGATATGTTTTTATCCGAGTGACGTTGTTCATGGTGTCTGAAACCCTTTTTTTCTCTTGAAAAGGTTCTTTTTTCTCTCAAATTGTTAAATGTATTGTTTTACGTCAGAACATTATTTCTTGATAAACTATTAAAGTTATCGTTAGTAGCAGTGGCGGCACTAGGGGGGTGCGGACCGCACCGGGTGACACCATCACAAGGGGTGACACCAAAAGGCAAAATAATGATAAAATTTTCTTATTTTCTGAAAATATTCCATTTTTTATTTTGATTTGCAAACGTGAATTTAAAAACAAAAATCAGCAAAAATGAGCGGTCTAAGAGGATTCTATACTATGGGGTGTCGTGAGGGGGGGAGGGGGGTGACACCATAAGTAACCGCACTGGGTGACACCAACCCTAGTGCCGCCACTGGTTAGTAGCTTCATTTATTATGCAAATGGGGGCGTAAATGTCACCATTAAATTTCCTGATCACCACAATCGCCATTCCCTCATTGGGAAATTTTCTTGTGACGACATTATAATGAGAAAATTTAAATTTCACGAAATTTAGCGAGGGTATTTGGCGCCCAATTAACGGATTAACGGATTAGGCCAATCGAGCGAGGCATTTTATTTCTACGCGATGCAACTCGGATTCCTCCGCAGACCTCCATAATTGGTTACAAGACAAAGACATTTTTTAAGTGCGGATTTTCAGTCGTTGTATTGTAAAATGGAGCGTCAATAATGAAGAATCTTGTGTTACTTTGGAAGACGACATCAATCATGGAAATATTAGGAAGTGATGGATTGCTTGATTCATCCCCTGGTTTTTGGTGAATGGTTAAATGGTGATCGACGAAACTAAGGTAGGCAAAAAGTTTGCATCAAAAGTTATCTTTATTGCGTAACATGACATTTTGCACTTGAATTAATATAGTAGAATGTAGTATTTGGTAATACTTAATTGTATATTGAATGCTAACACTGGAAAGTACAAACAGATTTGATAATTTAATTGCAATCAATGAGTTTTCTGTAGCATCAATAGTGCATCTAAACAGTGCGAGTCAACGAGAATCAGCATTAATAGAAACAACAGAAATAATGTTGTGTGTGCAAACCTGGTTTCAACCACTATTGTGATTATTATTTATTATTTATTATGGAACTCCCTTTGTAAAGGCGCGTCTCCCCCAAGACGTATACATTGTATGTGTACTTAAACGTTTTTACAAACAAATGCAAAAAAGTTTGCCCTCCGGGTTTGTTTCAGCCGCCATTTTGTAAATATCAAAATTGTACAGCTATTAAAGATATTTAAAATGTCTGTATTGGAGATCAGTGTAAAACTTTAAGCATAATTTCTAAACGGATTTGTGAAATTGTTATAAATACAGTGACAGTTAGAAGTATTGTATACGAAAGAATAGGTTTTACGAAGAGTGTTAGGAGACTGGAATTCTATATTACTGCAATAATATTCGCATGACATTCAGCAACGCTTCGTTTGGCAAATACTATTTTAATTTAAAAATGATACATATCCTTGACTAAAAATATGTATGACAGCAGTGTTCCCAAAAACTGCAAATAAACAAAAAAAAAGTATTAATTTATCCATCGAGTGAAAATAATTTTATTATTGAAACTATAGTTCCCATTTTAGTTCCCATAGTTTCGCATTTACTTACTGTGAAAAATATTTCATTTTTGGCCACAAACAATCCTCCATAAGTTATTGCGGGACAGTCAACTGATAAAGTGGTTACATATAACAAGTAATTTCCGTGTTCCTAATAATTTAAAAATATTTACTTAATAATCGCGGTCAATTCTTTGAATATGTTAAAATGTTTATGCTTAGAGACATTCATAGGTTTTCCCTTGCATTGTACATATGTATGTCTTAAGCATGTTTCAGTCAGTTGGAGAGAAACTCTATACCATAATATTATGGTTACTTACCAATATTCTAAATTATGGCTTTTTTATTATGACACCTGTTTTGTGTTTTTGCTAATGTCGTCAAACTATCATCTCGTGAGGAAAAAAACTAAAACAGCTGTTGTTAAAACGGCGTAATATGATGATTTATACATGACTCCACAAGTATCCATATGAATATTGACATTTATACGTAAAGCCGGATTCACACTACTGCATTTGCGTGCGTCGCGTTGCGTTGCACAAATGCAGGGAAACGTCGTGCAATGCAACGTGACGTCACTGCAATGGTGAAGCATACACGTTTCGGGTCCGTCGCGTGGCGTCAGATGCGTTTGTGCGCGTTTTTCTTGCGTGAACGCACACGCAGCGCCACGCAACCAGCAAGAACGGACAAAAACGCAATAGTGTGAATCCGGCTTTAAACTTTAGGCTGCGTTAGTCGAAAACCAGACATGAGCTGAATGATTTGGGGCTGACAAATGTGTTTAATTTTATCGGAAAAGGGTTTATATGATTATATCAGCTGGTAACCTTGAATTTTGGTATACTATTCACGTTGAATATATTAACTTCATACATGGTCATCAAACGCCATGGTATATGGTCATACACGTTTTCCGACAACAACAAAATATTATACATGTACGTATATATGGGACACACTATAGCATTTTGGCCCTATGCAATTTTTTCACCCCCGGGCCACAATTAAAGTTACCCCTTATGATAAAGTAACTTTGGGTCATAAATTTATGGGAATTAATAGCCCTGCACCTGTTAATTAGAGAATAAAATGACATATTTTCGGATTGTAATTATTGAACACTTTTTCAGAATTTAAAAAAACTGGTGTAAAGTATCAACATTTTAAGGTATTAATTATTTAGTTAATGCCTTAATGGATATGGTATTGATAACCGGATAAAGCTACCTTCTCGAACGTCGACAAATCTTCTATTGATGTAACACAAATGGCATTCTGAAGTGTTGATATTACCTAAAAAAAGGATTACGGGGAATACAAGTAATTGGATGAATTGTTTTAATAATTTCGCATGTGAATAAGAATATTTAACGCTAGTAATAATGATGTACTCAAAAGTGCATGTACCTGTTTGTTGACATTAGAAGCAAATAGGCATTTTATTCCTGAAGACATAATTTTAGTAAATATGATAAACGTCAGGCTGGTGATGGTTTCTACGTCGTTTAATTCGAGCATTACTTTAGCATTGATTACGATGTAGATGAAATCGTTAATCAGAGTCAAGAGGAGTATTACCGAAAACAGTGCGTCATTTTCCTTGACAAGACGACATGCATTTCGGTGGTGGTTTTGATACAAGGCAAGTGAGCCGTGTCTTTTCGACTTCATATCTTGTATGGCATCGAATGCAAAACTGAGGACTTTGCAAAACACGATGAATACCAGTTTATAGATTGCGGCTATTAGTCTTAATAATGCGAATTGAATCATGCCCAAACCTGCAATACAGGTGACGAAAAGGTTGGGCCCCATGGATCCGGAGTTAATAAGGTCCCGTAAGCGGGTCAAATTTGCAAAGTAGGCTAAAGTAATATCAATAATAATAATCACGCCTTCGAACAACGTTGTCATGGTAAGTAAACGTTGGATCTTGCTTCGGTTGTGGTTATCAGAATACCATTGCCCGTGATCACGAGTCATCAGTTCACAAAGATTTTGTATGTGATGGCGGTATTTTGGGGCTAACAGAATGAGGTGGAAAAACAAGACGATAACCAGTAACTGTGGCATGATGGTGATGATCCAGCTACTAATTTTCTGGGTTATCGAATGCTTTTGGATGAAAAATATCTCTCCAGTAGTAATTGTCATTATACCTATTGTATAAGCGCAGAAAAATATCGATGATGGGATGATTTGCCATTTTCTGTACATTTTGGGACCTTTCATGATGTTTGCATCAGCGGAAAGATCTACACCCCAAAAAAATTTAACCACAATGAGAAGAAATCTGAAACCGATCTTGTCCCGTTCTCCTCTGGTTTCTTGCTTGTTTTCTGGTGCTGTCCAAGTGTATTTTTGCATTGGAATTGCTATGTTAATTGTCTGATACATTGATCGCAAAATAACAGATCTTAATGCTGCCGATTTGATGCTGCCTGACTTTGTTAAAAGAATTCCTTATAATAACTAACTATGCAATTAAACGTTTCCTACTCAATGTCATACATGCAACAATTTTTATTTGTACTAGTTTTGACTTCAATTCACATAATTTTATTAGTTTCAAAGTCGATTTTTTGATGATAAACATATACATGTGGTGTGATGTTTCTGGGTTCCACACCCAGAAACAACAAACCTATTGCCTAGGTGCAAAATTGTTTATGTACATACATGCATTATGTGCATAGAAAAATCGATAAGGACGTTATATTTATTGTGTAAAGTACTCTATAATAACATAATGGAACCACATTTTAATGATTGATATGCTATTATTGCACGATTTAAAAATTGATTAATTGTAATGCATGGAAGATTTCTTACAATCATGCATCATTAAACAAAAAATAATATGAAATCGTATTATAAATTAGTTATACTTTCAATTAAATATTCCAGGAATATTAGCCCGTGCATGATCCCGTATATATATATATATATATATATATATATATATATATATAAATTTGAAAATTAGTACAACTACGATTAAACTATGAATTAACAACTGGAGTCTGGAAGCTTTAGTCTCCTGACTGTTTGTTGTCCTACATCGAATCTAAGATCAAGGTGTATGTGAGGGTGAGACCAATAACCTGAAAAAGTTTTATTATAAATTTACATCATAATAAATTATTTACCAAATCCCGTGCATGATTTTCACTTACACTGAAAATAAATTCCTTTTTCACAACGAAAATGTTGCCATATGTTATCGCTGCCCTGCTTGTTACTTGTTCATTTTGATACATTATAAAATGCATATTTTCCTGTAACAGTAACTGAGAGCATAAATGAAAACTGCTTTATTAAGAAGTTATCATAATTTCGTATGTGATGACATGTTTTACTACCGTTTGTAGATTCGTCCCTTTAGAAAAAATTGCTTCCGGAATTCTTAAAGAGGAAACCACCTGCACATTAAAAATTAAACAATTAGATTATTTATTAATGAATTTACCATTTATTATGCTCAACCTGATTCGGAATATCGCATGACATTTGTCAACCCTTTAACTATTTTAGAATTGAATTTTGCTGCCAGAAATTTTTTATAGAAAGCTTAACTTAAAGGCCGCTAGATGGCTCTGGAAGGAAAGCCAAGCTGCAGGCAAGTTTTTATTTACGAGCTAATATATAACGAGCATATACAATGTAAGCATGTGTTGAGTTTACTGAAATCATTTTTGTAGTTTTTTTTTTTAAAAAAGTCTCTGTCTTAAGGCCGAATATATGAGGAAGGAGGTCTTAGGGATATACTCTCCCCCTCCCCCTCCTTCAAATCCAAGAAGTTTTACAAATTTCAAACCGAGTTGACAAAATATAAAAGGGGAATTGCTCTTTTGCATTAAAAGTGATATTTTCTGGTTTTAGAAATGCATTTTTTTTTTTTTTTTTTTTTTTTTTGCATTAAAAATGCGATTTTTCTTAGTGCGATTTTACTTTTTTAAAAGTGCAGTTTTTCTTAGGCAAAAGTGCTATTTCATGCACCTATAGGCCAAATCTTGGCTTTTCCGGGCCTTGCAATGCCTTCATAATACTGGCGATCCTGAATAAATAGCCAAAATATAGTCTACCCCAAGTCAATTATTGTTGTCAAAAGTTTTTCGATGTTAGCAATATACTTACTTTTTCATTAACGTTGGAGCAGTACCATGAAATGCCTATAAAAATTCCTACTTGACCAATAACGAACGGTACTGAACTCATTAGCGATTTGGCGTTTAACTCAGGGTTGAATCCTTTATGGATTTTCCAATAAAGTACTAAATAGAGCATTTCCAAAAACAGCGCTGTGATTAGAAACACGGCGAACAGCTCATTAAACACCTTCACCAAAGATGACAATCGTTGATGAGTAATCCTTAGCTGATCGATCGAAATGTTTCGAAATTTTCGATTTCCGTCCATGTTTTGAGGCATATGGCAGTCGAAGAGCCTCGATATGACGTTGCTTAAGGTGATGATTAATCCCATAATGAACATTGGACACGCATTGGTCACTATGAACCATACAGCCAAAGAGACTTGAACAAACAGTTGAAGAAATACTTCAGTTTCACTGCTTAGTCCTAAATATGGAAATATCTCGCCTGTTTTTATGATTGCTCCCACATTGAGAATAACTACACCAGCAACAATGCAGATAACAACTACTGCGGAGCAAATAAACAATAACCGTTGTGTTTTTCTGATGAGATATTCGCGAAGATCTGGATTCGGTATGTCATCTATGCATCTGGCCAGATATCTCACAAAGCCATGGAATTTTTTGAAATTCATGCAGAAAATCATGTAACCAATCGGGCAGGATATTGTAGTTGAAAACGATATGCCTGCCCAACATATTTCATTAATGGAAAACCCTGGTGAATTCACTTTCCAGATAATAAATAAGATGGCCGAACCGACGGCTATCAAAGCGCCGATTGTGAAAATGGGAATAGCTATAATCCAGTTGATTAATTTGTTTGATTTTCTGTTGTCAGAGTTGTTTTCATTGAAATACAAGTTGAGACCGAAACAACGAAATACCAAATGTATAATCTTCAAACCCGTTCTTTCTATAACAGCAATGTCGTCATCCATTTCGTGAACCTGTTCTCTAACAAAGATCATTTTTCTAAATAAGTGTTTGGCGATAAATGCCCGTTTTTATGCCCTTATCACATAAACCTACTTGTCATTGTAATTTTGTTTTGCATAAGAATAAACATTAAATTGCATGTGTATCCATGCCAACTATCATAATACACTGATGGTAAACAGGCGTTCATTTACAGACACGTTATAGAAAATTCATTAAACAATGGTGCCAGTGGATAATTCCAGCCACTGTTAGGGCCGGGATAGCATCATATATAAAGCTTGTAATACTATACACATGTTCAAACATCTTTATTGATCATTTTTTGAAATATATACTTGTAATAACATTCATATAATGCATTGTTTGGTCTTCGAGTAATTGTTAAAACGGTGTCACGTCCTTGATTAAAAATATGTATGACAAAACTGTACCTCCAAACTGAAAATATACAAAATTGGCATGATTTTATAGTAAATTTCAACTTGGAATAAATCAATCTGGAATAAAACGACATGAATGTTATAAGAACACTTACGCTTAATAATATCTCCTTTTTTGCTGCAAATAAACCTCCATACGTTATTGCAGGATAGTCGACTGATAAAGTAGTTATGTAAAGCAAATAATTTCCTTGTTCCTGTCATATAATTGCATTTAAATGTGTCAAAATATGAATTAAATTGGTATCGTGAACAAAAGGTTAATAACTACAAGTCAACTTCTTTCCGTCATACTTGTATTGAAACATAATTTTTAAAACAATTGCAAAATCGAATGTAAATTTACTTTACTGCCTTTACATTAAAGGTACTGAAACAGACCCCACAAATTTTGCACATGCCTGCAGTTTATCAGATAATTGGGGCCATAAGTAGGTACATTCGCTGACCATGTTTTTTTAAATGAGGCCTTCTAATTAGGTGGACCTACTGCAATGGGGCTTGCAGAAGTGATGGAGAAAAAATGAGGTTTTAATTGCAAGTTGCTCTTGTAGTTCAACTTGACAGGCCTGCACAAGCTTCATTTCTGCACATGACGCAAAAGACAATCAACTTGCGAACTTTGGTAGAGCTGCTTGAATCTGATGCGCATGTGCACCAAATGTGCGCCAAATGCAGATAGCCCAACTGCCCAAGTGAAAAGTTCGTTTGAGTACCCCTAGTGTTTGACCACAATAGTCATTGGCTTTGTGATCACCTTAATTAATAATAAAACTTAAATAACATGAAAAAGTGCAGTAAGTAACCTTCTCGAAAGAAGCCATATCTGCCAATGTTCTGCCAGTTAAGGCATCCTGAAGGGTTGTCTTTACCTGTGAAAAATTTAAAGGAATTCCATGGTAATTAATCTTTTCCAAATCTAGGTACAATAACTGTAAAATTTTCTTACCTTCATATTGACTTTAGATGCGTAAATGCATTTCATTCCTGAAGCACATGCTCTCCTGAAGATGATGAATGTCGTGAATATAATAGGTTCGATATCAGTTAGAACAAAGAGTATTTTAGCATTGACAACGATGTACACAAAATCAGTAATCAGAGAAAGAAAAAGCACAATAGAGAAAAGAGCATTGTTCTCCATGACCATGGTACACGCATATCTGTGATGGGATTGGTATCGAGCCAGAGAACATTGTTTAGTGGCCATTTCATCTTTCAATGCGTCGAATGCTAAACTAAGGACTTGACAACATGTAACAAACCCCACTCTGAACAGCGAGGACGCCATTTTCAAAGCAACGTATTGAAATATGCCAAAAACACCGATAAAATAAGTTAAAGGCACGCTTTTCATGGATCCAAAAAGCAACAACACTTCGAAGTGTTTTCTGTTGGCGTATATGGCCATCAGAACTTCGATTACTGTAAAAGCAATCTCCAAGGCCATGATTCGAGTAAATAATTTCTCAACTTGTTTTCGGTGATTGTTGTTTACGTACCATTGTCCATGCTTGAGGATGACCAGGACACTCAGGTTTTGAACATGTCTACGTAATTTCGGTACTTTCATCACGAGATGGAACAAAATGAAAATTACCATCATCTGAGGCGTGATGATGGTGATATAACTGCATACCATAGACGTGGTAATTTTCTTTCTTGAAAACACTTCATTGGTCGCAATTGCAATGCTTCCAGTGGTAAATACAACTGCGAAAAACATGAGAAGAATCATTTGTAATTTTCGTAGCTTTTTAGTGCATTTGGCACGTATTTTAGTTTCGGACGATGTTTCTTCTTCTGTGACATCAATTCCCATGAGATATTTGTACGCCAGAAAAAAGTAGTTGAAGCCAGCTTGTTTGGTGACATCCTTTATGTCCTGTTTAATTTCCGGACAGTTCCATACAAAGATTTTCCCTTGATTTGGCAAGACGCCTTCAGACATTGTGTAATATAAATGCAGGCAGTGCAATTGTTTCAACGAGTCTGTTTTGTTGAGATTATTACAGTATAACGCAATAATAAACGTCAGTTCTAGATTAAAGACTATAATAACCGGTTTTGTATATCATAAACTCGTTAATTACATATATAGTCCTTCAAATTCATGAGAATACCCAATCGATATGTTGATTCAATGTTTGTCATTATGGACATTTACGCGTAGAAACTGTAATCTTTAGGGATATATGCACTTGGGCACTGTCTGGGAATATTCCTGTTTATTTGTATAGTTAAACGTGGAATTGCGTTTAAATGTGTTTCCAGTCGTCAGATATATTGTTTGATGTATACTTGTACATATATACAAATAATTTATTTTTCCTCATTTGCTGAAATGAGTTTTGACAAATGGCAAGGCCATATTGATTAGTAGGTATAATGTCACTGCTGCTACTGACTTTATCACCCTATATATTATAACATTAGCGGCCATGTTTTTCTGCCTTAATTTGCTGAAATGGATCGTATTCGATATAATGACAAATAACTTGCAAGAATCCAATTTTATTAATGCAACGTCCAACGTCATAAAACGATTTACAATAAACTTTATAGTGCATTTGAAATACAATATAAAGCATTTGACAATTCAACAATTTATAATCGCTAATATCGTGCATTATTACTATGTGAATCATTGTTAGTGACTAGTTATAAACTGCAGGATAATTTGTTATTTTAAATACGTTGTGTATTTCAAAAATCATATTGAGATTATATGAAAATATAGTTTTTGGTATGACAATCAGACGATGCAAATATTGAGATAAAGTGCATACTAGGTTTATGTGAACATTTTTAAAATTAAAAATTACTACGCATCAACAAAACTTGTCTGAAAAAGTCCCTGTCATATACCAGCAATAATAAAGAAAAATGTGACAACTGCTCCTCCAATCTGAAAAAATATTGATAAATTTGATAAACGCGTGTTTTGTGTTGCAATTACAGGGAACACAAGTATGGCTATTTTCTTTGTAAATGTGTTACCTTGTAAACGATCTCAGTATGAATTGGTGTGACGTTGCCATAGGTCATTTCTGTTCTGTTTATGGCGCATTCCATTACATAAAGCTTGTAATGATGGTGTTCCTGTAAAAAAAAATGTTTTAAATATCAGCTAACCTCGTAGCCTTTTAATTTATCCACTTACTTTGCTTAGTTGACCCGAATTCATTGAAGTTGTTTTGGAAACCAAATTAAACGATAGTGCAATCTGTAAAAATAAAAATATTAAATTTCAATACAAACATATCCATTCAGAAGTGTAATGTGTTAAATATTTGATGCCCAATTAATTTTTAACTAAACTTAAGGTTTTGCATAAACGTGGGTGAATTTTCAGCAACACAAAGACCTGTGTCGGATTCTCAAGTTAATGAAAATGGCTCCATTTTTTTTGTTTCATATAAAGTGGAAGCGACTTTATCATCAAAAACATGTTTCACGCTTTTCTTCTTGGTTTCCTTGCTTCTGTGCTATTACCCATTAGCTACAGTCAATGTAGGCTATTGCCACCCTTTCAATCTCCAACCGTGCTAACATAAGACCACCCTAACCTGAGTAATAGCACATTATCCACACTTTTTTGTGCTGTGAGAAGTTTTTTTAGGCCAATTAGACAGTTTCCTTACCTTCTGGTTCACTCTAGAAGCTGCCACCATTTTGAAGAAAAACATAAGCACCTCGTATATTATGTAGGCCGAACATTGACTGTAACCTTGCAGGTATCTATGTTCCTGCAAATGAAATAAAACGTGAAAGTGATGGCATGTGTAGATGCCCGTCGATGTGAACATGTAGACGGCCAAGAGACCATCGAAAGATCGGACAAGACTGCCGAGGATTTTGTGGTTTCGCAACCATGCACTCAAAGGAGAAGATTTGGGCTCGGTCGTCCAGGCGAGAACAGAGCTTGAATTGTCCATCTGTTTTTCTTCATCCAAAAATACTTCTTGGTGAGAGTACAAGAAGCAAAAGTTGTCGCAAATGGCCACATAAATAAATTCCATGAAAATTTGGAAAGGGATGGTGAACCACAGCCACACTAAGCGCGTGTAGATGAATACTCGAAAGAGGAATTCTTGAAGAGGGCTCTCAAGAGTCAGATTATTGATTTTTGGAAGGTGCAAATCGAAGTTGTTTTTTATTATGGTAAATTGACTGGCAATTAGGTATCCCCCCAATAGGGACAACCACATGTAAAAGAGAGTTATGGCCATCTTCAGCCTTCTTTGACATTTGAACTCTAGTTCTGCGGTGCATATCAAGTGGAGTTTCTGCTCCAGCTGTTGAAATGCTTCTCCGAATTTCTGCTTGTGGAAATAGACTCTTACGTATATGGTCGTGTGGACCAATTCAATCACTGAATAGATTGGCCACAAAAGCTTGCTTCTAAAGTAGATTGATTCGGTGGCAGTAAAGAAGTTGTACGCTGTCATGGCAAAATTGAGCACGGGCATCACAATTCCTAGACACATAAAGAATGTGCTGTAGTAAAACAGGAACGTTGTAAAAAGGCGGTTGAACCAGCTTGCTTTTTTGGTAGTTTTTTGAATATTCAAGCCAAATAACATGAAAGTGAACACTATCATTTTCACTCCTGCGCCTGATCGGAATTTTTGATTAGTATTAATCATGCTTTTAACTTTTGATTTGGGAATAGTAACACTCAATTTTGCTTCTAATTTGCCAAAATTGAGCTAGAGAGAAAACTTTTACATGAGATGCTCTTAACAACAGAGCAGTTTTAAGAACATTTCATTGCTTTTATGCTCTCCATGATATAATTATCAGTGGTTTATCGATATTTCTTGTTTTGTCGTTTCGAATTTGGGACAAAGACGGTAAACACATTTCCTTTATAGTGACAAATGTTACGACATGGACATGGTAAACATTGTGCCTTGAATGAAGCAATTAATTTTATGTTGGTGATTTATAGCATGATGGCAACTAATTGCTTTTATTCATTATGAACAGCTCAAGAGTGTTGTGTTGGTTAAGGTCGATGTTTTTTCAACCTGATCAGATAAAATTAGGTAGTAGGTGATCACTGTCCCAGCCAGCTGAAAGTAGTAGGAAAGTACATTTTTAATTCACAAAGTAGCTATTTTTGTCAGTTTTGTTTTCACTCGATAATTAAGCAACAAAACAGTAATGGTTGAATAACATATTACCGTAAAGATGTTAGCTTTGCTAACCCGCATAAAACCACCGTATGTCATGGCTGCATTGTTAAATGTACATTCTGATAGGTAAAGCATGTAGTATTTATGATCCTGTAAAATACAGTACAAATTCAATAAGTAATTCGGAGTTTTATGTGTTTTATGATGTCTTTAAATATTGTATTTTTTTGATAAAACATGCAGCATTATAGCATTACACACAAAGCTAAATTAAACAACTCGTCATTTCGCGAATGTTGTTTAACAAAAACAACTATTATGCAGATTAATGAAAAGAAGAATTACTTGCGAAAACGGTTTTTCCTTATCTTGATTGTCACCAGTAATGGAAGTCGAATTTAATGAGGATAAAATCTAAGAAAAATCAATGTCATGATGACTATTATTAATTTGAAGATTGATGGGCTTTCATAAAAAATATAATTGAATATTGTGCTGGTTGTGATGAGGCATAATGGGCGCCAAGTTTAAATTAATTAGACTGAATAACCTAAATCACTTTTTGTGGATATATCTTGAGGTCCAAACTAGGAAATAGTGAAAACTATTTAAATGTGTAAAAGGCCCCCGAGGTGATCAGAAGGTCTTAAAACCATTTTCCCAACTGTTATAATTTTAAATACAAAAATTTTAAAATATTCTCCTACATTTTGGGGGCATACTGGTTCTTAACTGCCATGGGAGAACAGATACATGTACCTTCTCGTTAAGTATTGATGCTGCAAATGCCTTGGCGCAAAATCTTCCAACTTGAATGACGATGTATGTGATGGTATTAAAATCTGCAATTGAGTCGCCTTTAACTCTGATGAATAAGATCAAAACGATGACAGTTACAGACGTGGTTTCAAGCATGAACACTGAATAGACAGCGTCGAAAGACTTAACTAAATTTCCCAGCATCTGGTGTTTTTTCCTTATATTCCTTAGATTGGACTGTGACATCCATGAGTTTTTCTTAACGGATTTCCCATCTTTGTCCACGTTTTCGTACAGGGACGCTATACCAAGGCAGGTTAGCACGTAGAGAAATTCCCCATACATTTGAAACGGAAATAGAACATACAGTGCCAAAAAGCGAGATATGGTATATAACGGAAGCATGAAATTGATATGTGAATCTCGCTCGAGGACATTAATAGCCGCTATGGTAAGGTCAGACATTACAAAAGTGTCCGAACCTCTGACTTTGGAAATCAGTTGGTACAAAGCCACAAAAGCCCAAGCGTGGTAGATAACAATGGCAAATTTCATTCGGTCTGTACATTTTTTGTGTGCTTCAGGGGCGCTGACTATTTGTTGGATAGTGTTATCCATTTGATGGAAAAAATTCCGATATTGGCGTTTCCGAAAATACACTCCACCGAAGTGAAGGGTGCTCAAGCCCTGCAGAAGTATCTGTATTATCCAGAGCAGCAGAGATTTGATGGGAGTAGGTTCGTCCCCGATAATGACCAGTGACAATGTTAGTGACAGGTTGAAGGTTAAGGTCAGACTAGCCAATACAAGCGCAGTTGTGCTCAAAAGGAATGCCATGAAACCCAAAATCTTGTGCAGACCAAACCGGTGTTTCTTTATACTCTTTGGTTCGTCACGAAGATCAAATCCAAATATCAGAAATGTGTTTATGATCAGTTTGAAGAGCAGCACCTTAACCCTTTGCATTCTATCCATTTTAGTTGTGGGATGCAATGCTACAAGATAATTCGGTTTGCTTGGACAAATATTCCAATAACAACGCTGAGGATGTCGAGCATGAAGAGTGCCGTTGTGTGTCGATGTTTTAGACTACAAATGGCAAATAATGATAATTGCATTTTGTAAATTCATTACTTAGCTATGCAAATTTACAATGTCGAGTGCGTCCTCTTAACAGAAACCCCGTGAGGACAGTCATCACCTTGGGTGTAAAACAAATGACAACAAGATCAGTTGTTATAAACACTAATTTGTAAAATACCAATACTGTCAGTGCCAAATAGTTACAGTCGTGGACAAAACATTCTCATAGTATAATATATAAATAAATGCTAATTCCTGCACTATCTGACTGAGTGTAGTAAATTTGCTTTGAATCATACTCTGAGATTTGTTTACATTTGTGATCTGCATGATGGTGTTTTTGCAAACATGAGGTGTAAACATTGTTAAAGCTTTTTTTCTAGAAGATGTATTAAGCCTATAGAATTGAAGACCATGTAAACTTTATTGTTTTATTATGAATTACATGCACTTTACCAACTCAACTTTGTATTAACGAAAAGCACTAAAAAGTAAAAATCATTAATCTGTAAGATTTAAAGTCTATTAAACTTTAAAGTTGAAAAAAAAGCTAAATAAGATTTCTCTAAGTTCCCATGCAGTGTTATCATTAATTTAGTAATGATCTCGTTAATTTAAAAAAGAACGGCTGGACTGAATTTTTTAGAATCAAGTAGTTTGATTGAGGCAAGAACTATTTAGGTGCAATTGTACTATATTTTAAATGCCCATTTCATGTTATTTCAAACTCCATTAACTAAATGAAAACCTTTTATATGGATCTTCTATTAGAAATAGAAACTTACATTTTGCCCCTGAGTACGAGCAATCACTAAAACCCTTTCTAATTTGCTCTTTGTTCACTTGACAGAACAGCATGTCAGCATGCCAATATGTTGTATGTACACATGAGTAATGTGCTTAACCTATATTTTTATTGAACATTTTTGTTACACAAGCACACTGAAATTCTATAACAGAAATTTGAGATGATGATGATGACAATTTGTTTGCAAATGCATCAACGTCAGTTATTTGACGTTAAATTCAATATCGTAAAACAAATGTGAAGCATTTGATCGGTACATTTAGTGAAATAACTTGTTTAACATCCAGCAATGTTGTTTAAATCAGATTCTGCATTAAATGGACTATTTTGAATAATTTGTAAATCTCCTAAAAAATAAAAGATACGGTATTACTAAAGTATGCATTAAAATATATTAATACTAAAACTTAATACATTTACAATAATTGTCCGGGAAGTTTTAACATTGATATTATTGTTCATCCAATTAATGCTCACACAATGAATCTTCCATTTCATCGGAAAGAATAAGATAGTAGGTGGTGATGGTGCCTGCTACCTAAAAATAATTCTCACGCTGATTATGACAGGATGTAAACTAATTGTATGCATATAAGGGGTCATTCAAAAGGACGTCCCCAAAATTCCTTAAAAATTGAACCTGTTCACATTGTTGCCATTTTAGCCCAGAACCCCACTCCCCCTTAAAGACGTCTTTAATTGTTTTAAAAAGTAAGGGTGTCCAGAAAATTTGTTGGAACAAACAAAGGCCCATTCTATAAATTCTCAAGCACCCGTCTCGCTGCCAGTTCCACGCCATTTTTTCAAGTTTGTCTGATTAACGAAAATTTCCTGACCTCGAAGGGAAATTGCAGCATAAAATTGGTGTTTAACACGAAATCAAAGTTAGACATTGCCGACTCTCCAGAGGTTTAAAAATTGAAGTAATTTGGGACTGGGGACACATTTATTCTGGGGAAATCTCCCGACATCTCCAAAAACTGAAAAATAGCATCATTGGTGGACGTCCTATAAGGGCTTTCCCCTCCCTCTCCCCTATCCACATGACAGCAGACCACCTACCCACTTCTTGAGGACGTCCTTTTTTTGAATGGCCCCTAAGCTGTTCTTATAAATAAAAATATGTGTACCGTAAACATAATACCCTTGTGAACAACTGCAAATCCCCCGAAAGTCACTGCTGCTTGGTTGAAAGAACATTCTGTTAAATACAGCATGTAGTGTTGATGATCCTGAAATTAAAAACGAATTTCGTCCATTTTCTATAAACAAAAATCGTGGAGTTTGTGCATAAAACCATTCAGGAAACTCAGAATAATATAGTTAGATAATTAGATTATGACGTCATTCCTTTTTATTACGCAGCCCATGCTGCATGCATGCTCATAAGGAATTTCTGAATTTCCATAAATTCAGAAAATGTAATACTTGTGTAAAACTTTCCGGTTTGTCCTCAGACTCAATACTATTTGAAGTCGTTTGTAATGAAGAATTTATCTATAAGAAAAGAAATGGATATTTAATTAATTATATAATAAAAATAATCTAGAGCTTTTTTAATGACATATTCTTACTTTGTCATTAAGTCTCGACGCCATTGATATCTTCACAGTAAACAGAAAAATTTGGCCCATCAAAAAAGGTAATGAACTGACTGAGACAATGTTGCTCATGTGAGAACGCATATACAAAATAAAAACAACAACGGAGACACCCGTAGACAATAGCATGTGATTTGAATACATTTCGTCAAAATAACGAACGAAGTGCCCAAGACTTTTATGGTATTTGGTCCTCTTCCTTATTTCGGATGCTTTGTCTTTATGTTTGGGCATCCAGGTGTAGGTCGTGTTAACAGATTCAAATTGATTCGCGGTAGCACTGGTAATGTTGTCGTACAGAAATGCTATTGAATAGCATAAAAGCAAGTAAAGTAATTCGTCGAACATTTGCAAAGGTACGAGAAGATAAGTGGTAGCATTTGCCGAAAACTCGTATGTGGAATAAGCCATTTTGAAGAGCGGGTTTATATCTGTTACGTCAATATCAGTGAAATTATGAGATAATCTATCCTCCAGGATACCGACATCTACAAGACATTGAAATCCAAGCAATGCGAAAACCCAGATGTAGAAATAAATGAGGAAATATTTCATCTTCCTGTTGAGTTGATCTTTTACTTCTGGGATGCAAATGAGATGGATGCTGGCTTCGAACTTTTGCCATAATTTGCTAAATTTTCTCCTGCGAAAATAAATTCTAATAAAGGCATAGGCGCTGAAAATCTGAAACAAAGTTTGGATCATCCAGATGAAAACATCCTTAAACTGAGCCGTGTTAAGTGAATTTAGGAACAGGTACGCTGCTATTGATAAATTAGTGGTTGGTACCATAAATGCGATACACACGATGAAAGTTCGGATAAAGAGTAGGATAAATTGAAATAATTTGCTGAATTGTTTTCTTTCCAACGAGGTTATGCTTTCATTCTTCAGGTTTAGTCCGAATAGCAAAAACGTGAGACGAATTAGTTTTATTGTAGTTAAACTTGAGCATTGTTGCTGGAAAATCATTTTCAGCTTGTAAAAGTCAGGAGAGTGTATAAAGTAAAAATGTTTTTCCCTCTAAGTTATAAAGGTGGATACATCGTCCCATGTAAGTTAACATCGTGATGCATTTTTAAACAACCGTAATTTTTATTTATGCATTTTGCACACTTGCAAATGTTTGTTTAAGAGATGGAGAGGTGACTATACCAGAACAGCAATTTAGAAAATGGTATTTGTCTATACATGGGTAAATTTGGAGAAAAAAAAATGTTGTTTTTCAAATTTTTCAGTGTCACGAGTGATATTTAATCATTGGAAAGATTGGTATGAATAAAACTGGTAAACAAAGTTGATGAATTATTTGAGAATATTTCAACATCTGCGTCATAGTTTCATTGGTCACGTTGCTCAATAATACTTAATAATATTTATCAATTTTGATATACAAACACTGTCCCACTCTGTTACAATATTGTTTGCATCCACTTGGCTTCAATGAGAGACTGTAACATACTTGAAATTGCAATTTGAAAATGAGTTGAAATTTTTCCAAAACAGTTTTATAACTTTCATAATTATACATTTCATCGCTTTCAGCTTTTTCCTTTTAAATCCTGTAGAGCTATGGCATAACTTATAATCGTTCCACCCACCTGAAAAAACAATTTGATATTTTTTAGGCAATTTGAATTTTGATCACGAGTTACTTTTTGTTGAACAGAATTCTAAGATTACCGTAAAAATGAATTCTTTTGTGATAGCCATGGTTCCACCATAGGTCAGTTGTGGTTTTATTGTGGTAATCTCATTCAAATATAAAAGGTAATGTTCTTCTACCTGCAAAAATGATTTAAAATTAATACATCCAGAAATAGAACTGGCTTTTGTCTTAAACCTTATTAAAGTTTTTATTAAGGAAACAATGGTTTGTAATTGTCGCATCTATGTTGCATCCCTTAGATGTAGTTCCATGAAATAATTGTCATGTTTGATTTATTTAAATAATTTTCTACTAACAAATGGAATAATTTTCTTGCACGGAATTTCATGACCCTGGATGATTTTCAAAAATGGCTTCATAACGTAATATAAATTAGTATTCAATTCCAGTATTGATATAATAACAATGCATTAAATAACAATATATCTTTCAAAATTAGGGCTATTAAATATACACTACATTATACTTACTGCAGAAAATCTTTCTAGATGAGCAGTTGGGTTCTTTGATGCTAAGTCCAAGGCTGATGTGACCTAAATACAAACACTTCAATATAAACCCTTATCTAGAAGTCCTATCTAGAAGATTCAGACTATAGAAGAGTGTCTAGAATTATGTGAAAACAATGTTACATCCAGAAAAAAGTAACGATATGAAATTGCTTGCCTTTTCATTGACTGCTGCAGCAAATAACGTTCTTAATATGTAGGAAACTGCGTGAAAAGCAGCACATATGATGACAGCTATAAATATGTACTTCTCTTCTACAGTGGTTAATAGCTGGGTGACAAGAACAATGAAGGTTAGCTCTACGGCTAAGGCCACGAACATGTAGGATGAAAAGATGTTGTCCATCTCTTGAATCAAATTGCAAATTGTATGATGGCGAATGAGAAACTGTCTGGTGTCCAAATTGCTTTTGGTCGATTTGCGACTATTGATGATGCAAAGTTGCGATTGCAGAGACAATTTGTCGGTCTCCCAGGTACTCCAGAGGAGGGAAAGTATCTTGCAGAATATCAGATACCAAACATCATAAAATATGCAGTAGGTTGCGACGCAGCAGTTAAATACACTGAGAATCTGGGCTTCCAGAGGCTTGTCATAGTTTGTGACGACTATGTATACGTTGCAGGAAAAAGTAAGCATTGTAACAGTTGTAATGGTTATTCCAATCCAGTATCGAGTAGCCTTAATTGTGTTGGGGGAAAATTGCTCCATGACAGAGGCTAAACTCACCAGAAATCGCACATATTTAGAAAGATAAATGAAAGTGTGGATGTAAGCGAATATATTTATCAGGATGCTTAGTTTTGTCCCTAAACTTAGAAATGCAATTAATGATAGATTTTGATCGAAAAGTAACTGTAGTAGTTGAATGGCCACTTGCGTTACATTGAGAGCGACCAATCCTAACGATAATATTATGTAAATGAACGCTCTCCAACGTTGGCAGTAATCGAAACAGGATGGCTTCTTGGTTACATCAATTCTACTAGGCCAGATCAAACTGTAAAAGTGCCACACTTTGAAAACGTAGTTGAATCCCACCTTATCAAGGAGGTCGTGGTTTATGGTGTCCATTTTGAAAGCTAATGTCACTTAAATATATTTCCCTCGGTCTTTATGCTCACGAACTAATGAAATAGAACACATATAATGTTCGTATATTTATTCATAAGAAACTTTCGTTATGTGACAACCTATGCTGATTGACGCGTTTTTGAACATAAAATTCCCCCAGCAACGAATGGTGTAATGGTCTTATTGACACCGAAATATTGTAGCTGAAAGATCAATATTGTTTGTGTTTTCGCAAACAAATTTGATAGACAACATATTCCTTCCACAATAATTATCAATTTAAGTTGCTTTTACTAATTATGTAATGTAGCAAATCAAAAATGTAAATTCGGGCATTAAATGTAACGATGGCCACGTGCAATTCAAGTATCCTTTAAACACATTATATATAATTTGTGTATGTATTGCTAAAACATGATATGTGCTTAAGAAGAAAACTATATTGACTGGAACATGTGTTCAAATATTCTTGTGCGCATGCTTTTTGCGTATTTAAAGGTTCAGTTTTGTCTATAGATCAAAATGTTGTAATTTGATAATAAAAGCATGTTTTCTCGCATCTTCATGTTACCAATTACAATATAATTGCTTTTGGTGATCTTATATATAATGTACATTAGTGTCTATATATAGTTGTAAGCCAATGTTTATAGAATTTGTACTTACCACGCAAGAAGCTACATAGCTCAAAATATGTAAATTTTATGCAGTAGAGACAAAAGACTATTTTAATAAGTGGATGCCATTTGCTTAATGCCACAATAAATTAATGCAGTTGGGTGCTAACTAAGCAATACATGTGCAACATCTGAAGATAGTTATATTGTATCAACTGTAGTTCCGGTCAAAACAGTTGACGAGAAATTGTGGATTTGATGCGTTGAAGCTTGTTCTGTGTTAAACGTATCAATAAGAAGTAAGTAGTACGTGGCAAGCGTTCCTGCGATCTGGAAAATGTTTTAAAAACGAATGTTTTAGGCTAGTAAATATTGTTAGCGAGTAATGGGCCATTCATAAAGGACGTCCCCACAATTCTTATATTAAGTGCTATACAACATGGTCAGACTATTAATGGGGGAGGGGGTTTCCTTAAGTCCCATAAAACATTGTCTTACAACTTAATGGGGTCTCTTTCAGTCCCATTAACTTTCTCATTTGGTCTCTCATTAATCTTATTAGTCTCGAATATTCCTCTTATGGGACTATATGGACATTTTATCTTGGGTAGTCTCGCTATACCAATTCAATGACGTTTTTCCAGATTTGTCTGAAATTTTCTGACCTCAAAGGTAAATTCCAGCATAAAATTGGTGTTTAACACAAATTAAAGCATAATTCCCCACTTTCCTGAGGTTTTGAAAAATAAATGTACATTTGGGATATTGCACACATTTCTTCTGATATCCCCTTATCACTTTCACTGGTAAACTCAAACAGAAAAAAAACACCCTTCCCTATGTCCACATGCCAGCAGATCCCCACGTCCTTTTTGAACGGCCCCTAAGTCTTTCACTTACCGAAATAATGACATCGTTACATATTGGCGAAAAGCCACCGTAAGTTACTGCCGCTTGGGTGATTGAACATTCCGTTAAGTAAAGAAGGTAATGCTTGTGGTCCTTTAAGACAAATTGATTGAAATTATAATACTGTATAAAGTTGCCCAATTCTGCTGTATTCCTTTACCTGCATGTTAAATTAAAGTAAACCTTACATGGGTAAATGATTGTTCCTCATCACCATTCCCAATTGGCAAACTGCTAGCTTTTGTGTTTAATGAAAGATCGATCTGAAAGTAGAAATAGGGCCATGAAACTTAGCCCTAAGATTTGGTAAATCTTAATGTAATATAAATGTACCTACTCTTTGATTGACTTTTGTTGCGGCAAAGGACTTAATAGAAATTGCTACAAAACGTACGACCATGTAGCAAACCCCAATCCATTCTCCACCAGAGCTGAAATAAGCTTTCATGTGAATGATGGAATCGGTGATAGTGACGACTATGGTGGAGATCATGTACTCTGAGAAAAAATCGTCGAAATGTTCGACAAACTGGCCGATTAACTTGTGATTGTTTAGTTTTGTTCTGAGCGATGGATCGGATATTTGCGACAACACATTCTCTTCCTTGATCTGCAGAACTGTTTTTGTATAAAGATAGGCGATGGTGAAGCACATCGCCGCGAAAACTACCTCGCAGAAGGCGACGAACGGAGTTGCGACGAGGTTGGTCGCAAAACGCGAGACCTGGAATACTGTCAGGATGATGGAAGAATTGCCAGAAAACTCAAAAATAACTTTTGAAGTAAAGTCCATCATCTTTCCATAATTCATCGTCGACAAAAAAGCAAAGATCATCACGCAGACGATGCAGTAGTAACCGATTGCGACCAACTTCAAGCTCTTGTCGCAATTTAGTCGCAATTCAGGCGTGCAGATCCGGATGACAATCTCCTCGAATTCTTGGAAAAGTCGACGAAGTTTGTTTTTCCTAAAGTAGGTTCTGCAATACAAGTGTGCGAGCAAGAAGAAATGGGTGGCGAGGGTCGCCCACAAAAGCATGCTTTCAATGGGGATATCGGTTTGGCCCATAATGCCAGAAAAGTGACCGATAAGGGCCAATAATACAGCGCACAAAAGCACAGTGCTGTAAATTGAAAGGCCAATCTTGCAGATTAATCTCTTGCTTAATCCACTCTTAACCTCTTCAGCAGGTTGGTCGTCCCTTGTGTCGAAGCCAAATAGAAAACATGTGATTCTAAACAGCTGGATTCCTTGCAGATTTTGGCTGGGGACCCCCATGTTATCTATGTTGGGATTTCTTGATGAAATCATTCTCTAAAAGCGGGTGATGTACTAAGTTTTCTATGCAAATGAGAAAGCTAGTGCTATGTATATAGATGCTGAATAATCATCAACATCATTATCATCTTATAAATCGATTCCAGTGTTTAGTTTTGTGCCTTTGTTGTTACTATAGAACCGAGTTACTTTCGATCCCGCCTTTGATAAATGGGCCATGACATTTAACACGATTATGGGGTAATGTAGATTATTATAACGCTTGCAGGAGGATGGCCCACATAATTACACCTCCGTTTTCCGTACATCGTATGTTTCGGAAACATCCCCATAAACTTTTATTGCATCATGCTATAATTATAGCACAAGTCATATTATTAACGTGTGCATACACGTTATCTATGAATTCCTCCAATTAAGATAATACGCATGTAAGACTTCTTTTATCTTTACCCGTCCTATCGATTTTTGGATCCCATATCGATTATCTATTGATTTTATTCTCGTGCATACATGTTGCTCAGGTCTAATGTTTGAATTTTAAATATTTTTTTTTATAAAGTATAAATATGGGAAAAATGCATTTTAAACACAGAAATGCGGTTTTACAGTTTCATGTTTATTGAAATGACTTCAAATATCCCCGTTTATTAAAAGTAAAACAATTGTTGGTGAAAATTAAGCCCATCATTTCATGTGATTTTAACCCCCAGGTTTCACATTTGTGTTAAATTATATACTACTTGCTTAAAAATCCTTTAAATTGCATTCATTTGTGAGGCTCGTGAAGGAATGCACTACAATTCAATATTTGTGTAAACTAAATCATTTATTAACATATATATTATATACTATTTAGTACATGGTGTATTTAGGAACGTGCAAAGAAGTATAAAAATTAATTTAATATCAGTTAGATATTATTACATTCTGCTTAGGGGCCATTCAAAAAGGACGTTCTCAAAAAGGGGGTGGGTTGGGGAAAGAGTCTGCTGGCATGTGGACACCATTACGGACATCCACTACTGATGTTATTTTTAAGCTTTTGGTTTTTCTGTTTAATTGGGTTTGAAAGGTCGGTGAAAGGGAAACTGGACACCAGAAGAAATGGGTCCCAGCCCCAAATGCACATGAACTTTTAAAACCTCGGGAAAGTCGAGATTTATGCCTAACATTGTGTTAAGCACATTGTGTTATGCTGGAATTTCAATTCGAGGTCAGGAAATTTGAGTTAATTAGAAAAATGTCGTGGAATTTGTAGATAGGCGTTTGTTTGAAAATTTATGGGATGTTCCAACACCTCTTCTGGACACCATACTTTTCAAAAAAAAAAAAGCAAAGACGGGGAGGGGGGTAAGGGGGAGGGAGTGTCTGGTTTAAAATAGACACCATGTGGACAGGGGGTGGAAAGGTCAATTTTTGAAGAAATTTCGAGGACGTATTTTCTGAATGGCCCCTTATGTGCATTCCAAGAGCATTGGACAACTTCCTCGTGTAAATATACTATAAAATATACGTAATGCATTTGAAATATACAGTATATTGTAAATGTACTATATACTGCATGACGTATCAATCACCTGGTTAAAATCTACAATTTGATTTCTTAAAATCTAAGGAAGATAAAGTGCTAATAATGGGGCTTCAAGTTCGTTGTAATATCAGTGAAAGTCGTGAGGTCGACAAATATATCAAAGCATGTTTTCATTTATCATACTTTTTATGAAATTATTTTCTTGACATTTCCTTGTAAATAATATGCGGTTATCCAATATTCGTGTCTGCCAGAATGAAATGATAAGTAATGGCTGTCCCTGCAACCTGCGAGAGTAGAGAATACAAATAATTATTGAGCAATTTTTTTTTATTGAAGAGACAACGATATTGTATACTATTGCAATATTACCGTAAAAAGGATACCTTTCCGTACTGGCATAAAACCACCGTAGGTCAGTGTTGGGCAGTTGATTGTGCATTCGGTTAAGTAAAGCAGATAATACTCGTGGTCCTGAAAGTTGTAGTAAAGGTGTACTCTTCAATTATATAGCCCTTACCAGATATTTGTACACAATATTTTGCACAAACTTACCTGTGTAAAATATTCCGAATCTGTAGATTCACTGCAGACATAGCTCGATCCATCTTTAAGCGAACGTTCAAACTAAAATTTAAATGATTTTCGTATTATAACAGCGATTTTATGATATGGATATTGCGAATTTATTTTTCAAATAAAGTTACTTACCTTAGAATTGAGATTTGATGCCATGAAAGCTTTCAAAACCAACATCACAAATGCAGTGGTGAGATGAAATATTCCAGTTAACATAACATCTGTGCCACCAGTGGAGAAATGCATCACAAATAATACCGTTGTAATAACGAGAGAAATGATCATGAAATCGGAAAAAATGGCATCTATACTTTGAATAAAATATCCCAGCATTTGATGAGTTCTCATCGTTTTTCTTATTGCGTTTGATGCATTTTGAAAATTTGATGATGGAAACCATGTACTAGCAGAGTTTTCTATCGAGTTCTCTTGACTTTTGTAATCAGGATTATCGCATAGAATTGCAGCTGTGAAGCAAACTATGACGTAGAGATAGTCGAGGTAAATGACGAAAATACCGACAATATTGAAGGACAATGTACGCAGGATTGCACATACTTCAGAAATGTTGATATAATTTCGATCAAATTCCTTAATAATCATGAATTTAGCATCCAAATCTTCTTTATCCGTAAAGCTTTTAGTAATTGAAATAGATTTCTGTATGATGATAAAGCAATAGATGGCAAGCATACCAAATTTCAAAATCCTGTAGCATTTTCGCTGAATCTGAGGACATCGGTTGTCAATATTTGTCTCTAACTGGTCGATCAATTGACAGATTTCGTGTTTTTTAAAGTAGGCTTGACCATAATAAATTGAGTTAATAAGAAGATAAGCAACTTGGAATATACCATCGAGTCTATTATCGGCATTTCCAACAAAAAGCTGTATCAAGAAAGCTGTTAAGTGAATTATCACTGACATTGACGCAACAATCAGTAAAAAGTTACTAATGACTGCTAGGAATAACTTCAACCATTTTTCAAAGGCAGTTGTAGGTTCCGAAACTTCGCTCCGGTTTCTACGAGTATCGAAACCGAACAAGAAAAATGCGATTGAAATTAGAATAAATCCTGATTGAGTTTTTCGCGAATGTTTTGAGATCATGTTGTTCATGAAAAAAAAAAAAAATGTAGGACCTTTAGAGGTGTTATTTAAATGGAAAATGTGGTAAAAATGCCTAAAAGATTTTGTAAATTTAGCAAAATACGATGTTGGTTTGAAGCTGTTTTCTATAGCTTTGAATTGGCTGTTGAGGTAACAAGCTACTCACGTCATTGTTGTATCTTTAGATCGATTTCATATAATTCGTCATTTGCATAATATTAATCAATTTTCATTTACGTTGAAAATTATAGGGTAAAATATGTTTTTATATGCACCACAATTCTTGGGGGAAATGCAGATAACATAATGACAACGGTATATATTTTCGTTTGCAAAATCGATTTTAGGCATGAGCGAGAATATCAGCTTGTATGATAAGATTATTCAGATGGCGCAGGACCTTTAACCTGTACAGATAATTAATACGTAATTACAACGTTTGTATAGATTAATTTCATTTAATGGATGATATTTTTTTGTATATTACTTACAAATACGATATTATTGCATAGGAAAGTTTTGGAATTTTGTGATAATGTTCATCACGGAATGTAATCAGTTTTTTAAAATATTGATGCCTAATATTAAAATTAATTTCTGTGGAAACACCCAAATGCTAGAAGATCACTAGATTTTTGCTTTAAATAAGCAAATGATGTATGTATTGGTCCACATTTAAAAGGAAAACGACGACTGTTTTCTTAAACCATGCACATGTATGTATCTGTTTAATTATACAGCAACTAGTAGGTAACCCGTGAAAATCACGGGAACTATCAATACTTCGATTGTACATGCATGCATGGAAAAATAGTACATATAAACATCCTGTAAACATGTTAAAAATAGTAAATGTTAATAAAAAAATGCGTGAATTAAACGAAAAAAGTAAAGGCTGTTCCATTAGCACAACTGTAAGTTGGTGGATTAAAACACAATAGAATTCGTTGAATTATTGCGTCATCAACACAACCGCACGCACATTTTCTCTTCGTGCAAAAGCAGTCTCTGCACAGTTACCACTATGCACGTGCAGTAGGTTTTTTGACTATCGGTGAAATTCCTATGTGAA
>JAQGBW010000088.1:0-67493 GCA_034698625.1 Julus scanicus | reverse complement strand
CATGTCTTGTCTAGGGTCCACAATCTCCGTAGGAATGTCAGCTTGCTTGTCATCTCACGCGGTTCAAACCCTGACCAACCCATCTCTCCTTGCAAGGCTTCCACTGCTGTAAACCTATTTGCACCAAGTGCAGCCCTGGCATTTTGTCTCTGCATGCAGTCTAAGTCTCGGTTGATGGAAAGAGCGTAGCATAACACATCGTTCCCATATGTCACAGTAGGTACCCCACTCTTTTTCATTGGTCTCCCACCTACTTAATCCTCGCGCAGGGTGGCACGCAAGTAACCATTGGTTCGTTCTCGAACCCTCCGTTAGAAAGAAGTGAATTGAAACTTGAACGACGCGTAATATAGCTTTTTGTACGGTAAATAGCTTTTAATCGACTATTACGTACCTGGAGGGAAATTTCCTTATATCACTGATCAACCCCAACTATCTGGCTTGTTCCTCGATGAGAGTAAATGGCAGAGGAAATAAGTGCGACATTTAAATTGGTAAGTTCATAACGTACGTCTGTTATCTTGTCTGAGGCTTATTCTTTCAAGTTCATGTACATCAAATTAAACGTAACACGTCTAAAAAGATGTCATTTTTATCGTTACTTGTAGAAAACCGTCAAAGAAGTTCTAAAAACCGAATTTCGAGCGAAAGAAAAAACCAAAAGTGAGTCTGCGCTGATATGGGCGAGCTTATTGCGTATTGGTTGGATCGTCTTCTGACGTATTTGAAAAATGGCGGGAAGAAAAGAAAGTTGGCACAAATTTTGAAAATGTGCACAAACATGATGTTATGATTTAATGATCTTGCACGCGATAGTTAACATTAATTTGCACATACATATGTTTACAGTTACGAATGATGCCTTGGCCTTAACAACCAAATTGATTCAAGTTTTCACCATTGGTGAGTATAGGAAACTTTATTTTAAACTATCGAAAATATAAGCTGTTATTAATTTACATGAGTTTCCATTTTTAGAAGCAGCAATGCGGGCATCATTCCAGGCAGAGGTTGAAACACGTTTTTTTGTTTTTTCGGTTATTGCTCTTTAAAATCAGATTACGTGCATTGCAAACCTACAACTTGTCTAACTTGTAATTTTAGTTGACATCCGAGAACGTTGTTGGAGTAGATCATTTGGAAAAAATTCTTCCTCAACTGGTCAGTATTAACAAGTTTTCCACAACAATTGCATATATGACATATGCTTTCCATAAAAACACATGTTATGCGAGAATTGACTATATATGTTATTTCTCTTTATAGCTGCTGGATTTTTAAAGTTCCCCATGGAACTAATTGAAGAAAACTTGTAAAATGCACTTTGTTATTTTTTAATTAAATTATTTTCTAATAATCTTATAGGTCATTTTTTATGAAAGTTAATTTTCTCTAAGTAATCTTTAAAAAAAATTCGTTTTTCTAAATTATGTCGAAATTAGAGCAAAAACGTACAAATAAAATTTGATCCTGGAGTGGAAAATTTGCAAATTTTCAAATCAGATAACGACTGGCAATCGCTAAACTCTGTAATCTTGAAAATCGAGTAACTAACCTTATGTAGTACGCACTATTACTAAAAATTAGAAGTCTTAAACACTCGACCAAGTTGGGTGGCATAGCGGTATCTGTATGGCAATTGGGAAACCTAGGTTATTTTCCAGCTAATCAAATTGCAATTTTCCAGTTATATGCCGGGATAGTACCTCTTGAACATTTAGCTACGACCATGTTCTTGCCTATCGTCATTCTTCACGGCAAACCATTAATAATCAAAATATCTTAATCCCAATTGCTTGATGGGCAAAGCGCATAGATTGTGACATGTTGTACTGAAAACATTACTCATACCTGTGTTAAGAATACCGGGATATCCTTGAATCCCGTTTATCGCTGCCCTGCTTGTAGGAATTCTGAATAGGCATGCCAAAAATGATATCTTTCATACAGCTATAAAAATAAAAAATAAAACAGATTATTACGACGTTTTAAAAAGGCCATTTTAATTCATATTACATGTGGACTTATTAAGAGAACATTAGAAAAGGAGGAAAAAATAGTTACATGATACCACAATTCTATTTGAATGCACTATCTGACATAAGTGTTTATATATAATGCAAAAAAATGAGGGAAAGAAAAACAATTTTGTTGAATGGGAACTACACATTTTGCTACATAAACGAAACAGTGCTAATTTCGGTAATGCGTAGCAAATATTATTCCAATCAGAAAATAATTTTCTGCACCATCCTGGTAACTAAAAAAATACCAGCATTAAGCAAATTTGAATCTTTAATTGGCAAATAAAATTCCAACTTGTTTCAATTAACCACCTGCAAAATGACCTTAAAGGTGGAATGGCATCATTTACTATGAATTCACAAAATTACGGGATATCAAAAACTGTTAAATTATGAAACTCAGTCAATGCCTCGTAGATATTGCAATGCCATTGGTGAAATAAAGTACCGCAAATGCAATACAGCTAGTAGGTCCTGGCATTTCAATTTCACGTAGGTTCCTACATATCTATAAACTGTGAAATTCCCAAGTTTCCCAGTTGTTTGCCATTAAAGATGAAAGAAATGATTCTAAATATCGTTCTTTGGCCATAGTTTTACATCAAATGTGCATCTAAGAAATATGCAAGTTAGGACAAATACTGGATATCTTTGGTAATGCCAAATCAATCTTTGCCAATCTTAATTTCGTGGGAAACATTGATTAGTTATTTCTACTGACTAATTTCAAAATATAAGCGCCTGGACGCATTCAATTAAAACAAAACAACAACAAAAAAGATTACTTTTAAGTTAAAAAAAATTGGGGAAATCACAACATGGACAAACACTTGGAACAAAAAAACACAGCTAATCTTCATCTATTTAGGCCCACTTACTTACCGTGTTGATTTCTATACAAATCCACACGGCAATAAAAAAAACGTTGTTTCAAAACAACATATGAGTACATTATCATAGGTTGCACTGTTAAAGAATAAACAGTGGCATATCTTAAGCTTGAAATTAATAATGCTGATTATTTTGGGAACTTTACCTTTCAATTTAACATTATTAAGTTTTGTGCTATAATTATTTGTGCAAAATTTGTGCTTGTTGTCCAGATTTTTCAAAACCACACTTTGAAAAGGCATTTACCCTTGTCTAACTTTTGACTGTGCAAGTATTTAACGAATATCCATACATACCAAAAATATGTCATTAAGCCACCCATATTTAAAAAAAAACCACACATGCTAATTTCTCCCAGTAGCTTATGATCATTATCTTTATGTTTTGAAAGAAATTTATTTCTTGCACATTTTGATGGACTATATAACATGTAGCATAAAATATGTACAGCAAATTTATGCAAGTTGTTCAACAGAAATAAGCCAATGGTAATGCATTTTCAGGTTAACCTCACAATTTAAAAATGAAAAATATGGAATATCAATTAGTCATGGCTCAAAAACTGATTTCATTAATTACTGCTACAACTGTTAAATACCATAGTTATGAAAGCACGACTTTTAAAATGCCGGAGCGAAATTGGGAAGCTAGATTTTCTAAATGTACAGCAAAATTAATTAGAAACAAGGGACGTATGTGCATACACATATGAACGAAGGAGATTCGCGATAAAAAGTATCATACAAAGCAGCGGATAAAAGCTGCAAATGGTGGCAATAAATAAGTTAAAAGGTAACATAAATCGTGTAGTATCAAGTAAAACAACTAAATTATGGGGCAATCCAGAGAAACTCATGAAATCTTAAAACTTTCTTTGATAGATATTGTAGATCCAGGTTCCAGATTTTAAAATTCCCTGCCTTGAAAAACATAGTCAGTCTTTTTTAAAGACTGAAAATTGTGTATAAATGCTTAAGTAGTCATTACCGATGCAACAGAAAAGCTGGTTGCTCACTTGGTATCATTAACTTTGCTTATTTTGCTAATTGTAATTTTCGAATAACTCCTGTGAACACTCGTAAAATTCAGTTTCCATGTATATATTTAAGCTGGATCATGAAATTAACTTGGATTTTTCTAAAAGCCTTACTCAATATAAAGACAACGACAGCCCCATGCCCACAATTCCATCCGAGAATTCATTTTGCATAATTGTTAATCATCTCATAAACTCGTATTTAAAAAAACTTACTCGCAAAATTCCGATATTGTAACACAATCGGGGAAACTGTAATTATTCCAAAAAATAAACTTTACCTATTTAAAATATTCAATATTAGAATGCTAAATCCAGCATGCGCTTAACATTCAATTTTAAAAACAGAAGACTTTACAAATTTATGAAATTGCAAACACAGGCGAACCAATTAATGGGCGTCAGACAATACTGAAGGATGTCTCAAAAATGCTTCACGTTCTTCAGTAAAAATCATCAATTAAAAAATGTATATACGAAATGGAGATTCGTTTCAATGCTCTCTGCAAAGAAATTCAAGATTGTAAAGTATAATACGGTGGCAAGTTAGTAAGATTATGTCAAGATATAATCTGGAAGCGATCAGTACTAATCCGAATGTGTTTCTGATGAGTTTGTGACTAGTTAATGGATATTTTTGTGTTGTAAGGGATATGTATGCAAAACATGTTCATATACATTTTTTGAATCGCCTGTTTTCACAATTTCAAGGGATTTTTAAGTATCTGGACCATTCCAACTTAAAGAGTACGTAGGGCTAAAACAAAATATAAACATGCAATTTTTTTCGTTTTTGGCAAATGTTTTTAAAGCAGAGATAAACCAAGAAAAATACAGGTTGAAAGAGCAGGAACACAAAAATAATTTGTCGAAGTCATTTAAAAATGTTGCCAAGAAATTCAAAGTAAATTAACAGGACAGATAATTGGGCAAAGAAATGCCAACTAAAAATCGTCAAAATACAATGGTATACTCATCAGAGAATAAGCGAAATGTTTGTTTTTTAAATACAAAAAAAGCAAAATATATTAAATTCAAAGATATGCCCGCAATTTTGAGCAATTTCTGAATTTAACCGCCAGCATTGTGTGTAAATGGACAACTGGAGATCACCCTGAATTTTTTCCTCAACGTGATCTGATGCATTCCACTTTGATAGATACACCATGGTTTCATGACACATTGCGCAGTTAAATTTGGTTTGGTAACCAAATTCCAATACGCCGTTGAGGCCTGACTGGTAAGGAAATGTGGAAATCGGAGAGATTAATGCAAGTGATATGAGATACTGAATGTTAAGGGATGATATAAAACAAAAACAAAAAATGGATGCCCATTAAATGACCTGGAGGAAAGGGACAGTGACGTAGCTGGTACATAAAATGAGATTAACTTTTACGAAACACGCACCATTCACACGTTTGTGGGTCTGACGGTAGTTTGGTTTGACAACAAGAATTCTTGTGGGAATTACAGAGATTCCGGAGTAAGTCCGCTTGGCTGATTGGATCACAGTATCAGCTTGTCCAGGACGTACAAATTACAGTTAAGATACTTTTGAAAGTAATTTACAAACAGCGAATAGTGGTGGTTCACGTGAAACAAGGAGAAAAACGAGATTTCGTCAAATAAGAAGGATTGAGATGAATAAACACACAGACATACTTTCACTCTTGTAATGCTGCCAGTCCAGCACCAAAAATAAAAACCTAGCATTCAACCTACACCTAAAAACGTTGGACAGGACGTTACATTTACGCAATTACAGTAATGGTAAACTTATGAGATTCAATGTCACATTAGAGAGCAACAAATTCCATGTGTGGCGAGTTTCATAGGGCCTTTTGAGATTAATCGTGTATCGTCTCATCCTCGATGAAGGTGTATGTGCGTAATGAACAGTCCCTAAATGGCATTGCTTACAATAATTGTGGGATGAAAGTGGTGTCGAATGCCATGAGCTCCGCGCGGACGCAATGATTAAACCACCAAAATTGTAGCTAACAAAATCATCTGTATATGTAAAAAGCGGGTGAAGCACCAGCGAAACAAGCTGCAGGTGACATTGTGCGGCGGTGTCATCCGAGTTCTGCGCAGAGCCCATGTGCATACACCTGAATGTGATTGCCTACATTCAAACTGCTAATATATAAAAGTTAAATATCAGTAATCATGAGGTGAAGCTAAAACCACGTGTGGTTCACTAAACTAGATAGAAGAAATAAAAGGGGGTATCATATGATAGGAATAAATATTTTTCTTGGTTCGTTATTTTTGTAATGCAGGTTTGGGGCAGGGTAAAGCTTGTAGTCATTTTTTGGTTGCCACTCGTAGGGAAATGTTCAGGTCACATAATAATACCAATACACATACAAAGTGCTCTCTCTCTTTTGTTCGTTTTTTTTTCCCTTCCTGACGTTGATGCCGTTTTCTGGACGGCATGTTTATTTGGGGATGCAACAAAATTGTCTTCGTTTTAGTCCAGTTTTTCTTTTAATGCTGCCAAGTATTATTCTGTTTTCCTCTAGGATCACCCAAACGTGAAATGCGACACCATGAGTAAATTCAATGGACTGTTGATGTCCCGTTCCAAGCATCCTCTTCTTCAGTTTTTTTTTTGTTTTTTTTGTGAGGTTTTTTTTTTTTTTGCAATTTTTCAATTTTTTTTTCTGATGAGCAATACTTCTTTTAAAAATGAAAAACATTTCTAATGTTCCTTTATAGGAGTTTTCTTTCGAATCATGAGTAATAGTGATGGCTTCAGTAAGGCGCAAAACGATTATAGCTTCCCCTGTACACTGCCGCCTAATTAGAAAAAAAAGAGAAAATAATAATAATTTAGTATAACGATTTCATGTCATACACGCTCAATGACCCATGATATGTGTATTATTATAATTTGAAACTTAATTGAATACGTTTCCTCGAGTGTGAATTTTGGAATGCATTGTCATCTATAGTATGGCCAATTATCAAAACAAAATTAAATACAGCAGAACACCGATTATCCAAACGTCCACATTATTCGAGTTTTCGGTAATCTGAGGCAGGCTCCCGCCACGTCAACTCGGATAATCAAGGTTCCACCGTTCTTATATCTTCTATACTAAGGCATTGGCCAGGATATAGAAGCTATGCAGAGTTAGTTAAAACTGTAATCAATCTTAACAATGTTAAGAAAGACTTGCTTAACAAATCATTATAAATATTAATTATGCTTCACATTTGCATAAACCAAAACTACATTTGTAAATATACAAAACGTGTAGTGAAAAAGTAGCTTCAAAAAAGGACCATCAGCCAGTCTTCTCAAAGAATTCTTGATTGGCACGGCACTTGAAAACGCTCATCGGCACTGGCGCTGATGGTTCGCTTTCCGCTTCCACATAGTCGGGCTTGTGTAAAAGGTCCTCTACTTACCCCATATCCTGCGACGGGTCCAATACTATGTCCTAAGTAGGGGTCTGCATACTCCCGTCCATACCTAAGTAGGTACGTTGAGATGTCAGTCTTTGCAGAAGTAGGGTTTGGGACTACCGGTAATACAGAACTTTAAAAGAAAAAAGGATGTGAAAGAAAACAATAAAAAATTAACCAAGATGCAATTAGTAAGTGTTTAAAACAACCAAAACCAGAAAAGCTAGAAAAAGCCTACTATGCCACCAGCATGCTGTGATGGCACAGATCCCTTTTGTAAGCAATACTGCTACCAGGGTTACAGGAGTACAACAGACAAGACTTAACAGTCAATCAAAAATACCATATAATAATGAAGGCTAAGATTTATGCTAGGAACCACCATTCTAAGGTTAGCCTCCAAGTTTGAAAATTATCTAACTATTGCTCAGGTTATAATATAAAAAGCTGATTGGCACCAAACAAAAGTGCTTGAGATTCCACTAAGGAGTTTGAAGCTCATGGTTAATCTACAAAGCCACGTTATATGATTATGGACTAGTGGTTCGTAGCAAAATCATTCGAAAACGTATCTTACTATGCGCCATAGTTTTGAGGCGTGGATTTGAACAATTAAAAATAGAATGTTGGTTTATTTTTTTATAATCCAATTACTATCTTTTGCACATGCTTTAATAAGTAACCTCTTTTTGGAAAGCATAACATTTACTATTCATCCAATATCTAAATCTCGTTTGGACAAACAGCAATGAGCTGTTGGAAAAGCTAAGACGGTCACATTGCAGGAAGCGTAGGTTGGGGAAAGTGCAAATTGGATGGAAACAGACAAGGCTACAAACTGCAATGCTTAACGCCAGAAATATGACGTTGTGCGAGCAGAGGTTGTTGTCACGTGCATTACCTAGCTGGGCAATCTTGTCCTAAAATGTTCCCCATGTCACGGCTATTTAATGGATTCATGCGAGCTGCAGCGAGTCTATAGGACAAATTGAAGCAAACATGGACGGACTTTGTAAATAATAATAATAATAAATAACATGAAATCTGCTGCTACAATAACTTTCATGGTACGATTGTGAGACTAGGTAAAATACCAGTGTGCACACAATATTGTCACAAACATCAGATTTCAAAACTTTCAAAGCATGTTTGAGGGAACCATATGAAAGTCAAAGGAAATCCAATAAAAAATCCCAGTTGTATAAATGATAATAGCCAAAATTATAAAACAGCCGCTTGGTTTCACAAAACATTGCGACTTTCTGTATAAACTGATAGTAAACTCAGTATTAGTTAATTTGCAAGAAATAGCTTTTTATCATTTACTGAATTGTCAATATTTTAGTTGTGAAAGTTATTAGGAAGTGATACAAATCCAATCCTAGATCAGGAAGTTTAAAAGCTAATTCATTTGTAACACGGACATGCATCTATGCAAATGCACATTCGTGCAAATCACTTTTCAAGGGTTGCACTTCCAATAAGCGCATGCTAATTAATCTGATTGCGTTGCAAATATGCAATCCGTGACACGCCATTTCATCGCTAAATACTACTGAAGCCTAATTGAATATTACATTTTGCTCAATATCGTGACTTTTTCCAGGCACAAAATGCAAAGAAAGGCATATTCAACGCATTCATAGGAACTTGTGAAATGTCAAACTATTTCAACTCATCGTTATATGAAATATAAAAAAAAGCACAAAGATGACTTTCTAACATAATTTAAATGGCAAACTTTCGTCACTCGTGATTTATCTTTTAGATAAATAGCATCTTCACACTTTTAAAAGGGCATCCCACACTGCAAATGCATGCGAGAAAAGTGCATTCATTCTCAGATATGCTTCCAATCAATACAGAACAGCCTCTTACATAAATAATTTTATAATGGATTCCCTTTCAGACTTATGAGTGATATGGATCAAATATCAGCCAGTTTTTCCAAACCATGTTTGAGTATTAACGTAGATTCCAAAGAATACCAGCCATGTGATACGGGAGCGATGGTAACGGAAAGCAAAGACCTGTCTAGCACGACTTCTTAAAAAATCAATGAAGAAGAAAAATATGTGATCCACAAATTTGAATATTATGTTTTTTGAGAAAACACTTATCGTTTTCATTTAAATCCCTTATTTAAACATGTTTTTCGTTACAAACTTAAGGCAGATCTTTCAGACTTTTCACATCATGATACTAGTCAGCAGTGTGACCAAAGATATACCTACCAAAATTAACACTAATTTGCAAGGCACAAAACCCACAATCAATATTGTGCATAAGGGTTAAGGGCCTTTAGAGTTTAAAACTGACTTTCTTTAAACACTTTAGATTATCTAAGTTACCTTTCCTTATTGCATTTTAACAATCTTTTATAAGTTCTTGCCTATTTGACAGTGAAAATCCCACTGCGATTAGTATCCCTAACACAAACATCACAAATAAGTAGTGCAAGTAACAAGACAGAAGAAGTGAAAACCATTCCAGTGTTAATAGGTCATGCCCCATGCCAAATGCAATTAGTAAGAGAGAAGTTGTGCAGTTGTTAAAACTAAAAAGGTGGACTAAAAATAAAGTAGAAGGAGTAGACTTTAGATAGTAGAGGGAGACGATAATAAAGTTCTGAATCCAGTTGGGGACGGGGGAGGGGGGAAACACTTACCCTGCAACTGCAGCATAGGATGCTACAGGTTGAGCCGCGGCGGCGGCCGCCGTGTACGCTCTTGCAGCTGCTGCCGTGTATCCGGCCGCTGCGGCTGCAGCATATCCAGCCTGAAAATAACATTTAATATGAACAACCGTTAATGATGCACAAAGAACAGAAATCGAAAAAAAGGTTATAGTTGCAGACAGTCGCAAATCCAACAATAACCAATAGCCAAGATAATAATGCAAAAACTTTTGAAAGTGCATCAATTATGCTTTAAATTGCGGTGATTCAATACATACAATCTGGCCTTCAGGAAACGAAACTGGTACATCAAATAATCCTCTTCGAGGAAAATTCCCTGCTGGTAACTGAAGGTATTGTAATAGATTAAGTTAAAGACTTTTTCCTGAATGCATTTCATACACTATGCATTTTTCTGTGATTTTAAATAAGCGAAGTGTTTTCAAGTTTCATTATATAAAGTTTGCTATAGAAATTATAAACGTTCACTCAAGTGTTATTTTTGCAGTAGCCGTTGTGCTCGGCTAATTATTAAATTAACAAAGTTTATGTCATAATGGTCTCTGTTAAATATTAGGCAAGATAACTGTGCTTCTAATGGCAAACTTTAATGCGCCAATCCTCTGCAATTTGGTCATATGAACGAAATTAATTGCACCGTAAACATTTCAGCTCCTCGAGCATGCTCATAATATCACTGACGTTCAGCTAACGTAATGTAGCTATTAATTAAATTTACAGATAATGAAAACTTGAGCGATAGTTCATCAAAAGTAGTTTACAACGTGGTAAGCATGTGCGAGAAACCAGCGGGCTGCTAACACCGCCTCGATGTCCCCATAAAGCATCCGAATAGGGTTGCCAGATCATGCCGCACACTTGTCTTCAAATATTTAAATTCATTTAATAAAAATGTGCACCATTCGACATGAAATTAAAATACGTTTTGCTAATATCTTGGTTATCAGTTATTGAACTTGCAATAAAAGAGAACATCGAATACTAACATGGTACGACATCTGAATAAAGATCAGTGTACAGTTGTCTACCGGTATTGCCTGATCTTATCAAAACTTACTTCAAATACATATTAAAATGTGCCACAAATCTTACCTGAAGTTGGTATCTATCGGCTCCAGCATGAGCTAAGAAGGGGTCATAATAAACTCCTCTGAAAAAATATAGCAATGCAATGAGAAGATAAATAATGCTTAAAAATCAAAAGTTGAGTCAAATTATAACTCAAACAATTGAAAGAAATAATAAAAATCTTGAAATTAAAAGGCTTAATTATTCAAACATGTTATTCTGATATATCTTATTGACAGTACGTATGTGGTGCCAGCAACTCTGGGCAACAATTTTCCCAGATATCTGCAATGCAGTTTAAATATTTGTTTTATGAATTATTATTTGCATGTTATAAAGGTTTTGACTACTACGAGATTGCCAAAGTTCTACCAGAAAACAAATCAAAGCTCGTCACGTCAAACATGACCATGATAAGTTACATTGATTGGAAAATGTAACTTGCAAAGATAAGATGGCAGGCAAATGAAAAACATGACATGGAAATTAATTCATCCACTCTTACATACTGTCAATAATCTATAATGTCCAAACAAAATTTAGCAGATAGTTCAGCTATGGGCATGGTAGACTACAAAAAATGAACAAGTTTTATATGAAATCTAAAATACCGGTGGTAAGGTCTGGTCTAAACAATATTATAAATCATAAATGTATCGGGTTAGGGGTGGTTCTTTTACCAACACAGTAAATTTAAAGAAATGTGGCAAATTATGAGTTTAAAATTAAAAATCAACGAAGCATCAAAGCCACGATGGTTATATTGTAATTTCGATTAACCTTCTTTGCATACATTAAGGAGCAGGATTTTTCATGTATGTGAATTTTCCTCATGAGGTATTTTCTCAGAAAATCAATAAAGGTTTTAACGTGTTAAGGGGCTCAGAAAAAAGTTATAAAAAAAATCACTGAATATAAAAAATTAAAATGCAACGCATAAGATGGATTAGTAACTAAAAAAGAAACGGAAAAAGGAAATTGAAAACTATATAAAAATACTAAGGTTGAAACAAAATTGATTACGGCCATACATCTTAAAAATCTGCAAGGTTTTTGCTAAATTTACAACCAAGGGCATTTTGGGAGAGGGGACATATTCTAGGACAGCAAGATAAGAAGCCGCTTCAAGACTTGAGGACACACCACGACTCGTGGTTCCTGGATTGTCACGTGACAACATCACTCAACGCCAGCTGCAAGGAGTAGTAATTATTTTCACCATCTATACGCATGTGTTACGAATGTAACACAGATTCTGATGGCACTCTTCGAAAATGACGCTAAACGGTGGTGGCACGTGACTTCCGTTACTATACTAATGGTCCTAAATAGGTAAAAGGCTCTTAGAAAATCAATCAAACCATATTAGACGAGAGTGAAATCGTTTCAACGGTGACTATGTCGGGGAAATTTAGGAACGTATAAATGACTGGTGGTGGTGGCGAACAGTGCTATAGTGAAACTACTGATAAAAGAAGCATCCAAATTAAAAAATAGACAATATATCTAGTGCATGATTATTCACTGATATCAAATCTGATATTGTACCATCATCATACCATACCAAATATCATGACCGTCAAAACATTGCTTGCTGCTCGAAAACTGATGCAGCTACCCGTCAAACCATAACCACATGACCATACCAAACCATATCATACCATATCCAAGACCATATCAAAAATACAATGTCATTATCATCATACCATACCAATGCCCAAACGCTGCACCCAAAATTGCGATCATGAAGCTACATTCGTGAAACGAGTCAAGGCATGCTTTTGCTAGACTTCTTCATTGGATTACAGCGGTCAAGCGAGGCAAGTGTGGTCATTTCCACCATTTTAGACTAGTATCGAGTGTGACCAAGTACGGCATACTTTAAAACGTCATGCTTTTCTTCTATGTTTTTAACCTTTTGTGATTATTAAACCGCACTCATTTGGAAGTAATAAATACTCGTGTGGAAATTTACATACTGGCAAAGAAAAAAGTGACCAATGACGCATGCCATGCTAATTATTTTCTGAAAGACATTTGTGAAAACGATTCATTTAAGTTTTATAGGTTGCAAGTTATCAATTTTGAAACTGGTCAGTGCTATACTGTCATGCTTATTTTCTGTTCGCAAAAGTTAATATTACACTTGACCCGTTGTCAAAAACAGAGAGAAACATCTGACACGATGCCAAGTCATTCTGATTGCAAAAGCGCAAATGGCCACAACGGCTGCACCGCGGTGAAAAACCACGAAAATCTGCTTATTGGAAACGCAGACAACTGAAGAGCAATCCGCTTATGCCATTGTGGTCATTTGTGCGTTTTAAAATCATGGCACCGGAATACGTGAAAAATCCTACGGTAACCTGCGGTCCTCGTACGTGACAACGGATGCAAGTTGCGGTAACGTATAATCCAGTAGCGAGAGCACCTAGTGGTCATTCCCAAAGAGCTAATTAGTCAAAACTGACCAACGCCAGTCATTTTTTTCAAAACCATAGGTATGCAAAGCATATTGAGCTAATATCCTCAAGTCCAAAAAGATGTCGCTCGACTAACGATCGATCATACGAATATTTCGCGGTAGCTCGTACATTGGCGTTATTGAAAACTGACCAACATGACTTCTTTTCTGACCACACTAACCTGGCATGTCGCGGTGCCGAGAACAAGAGGCGATTGGCCTAAGGGAAAATAGTGAAAAGTGACCAACGGCAGACACGCAACATCATCTGACCGCACGGTTGTCCACGCCGACTCGGCTTCTCACGAACGTAACCTGACCATCGCAATTGAAAAATCATATACGGCTGGACATATATATACATTAATATATAGTCGTTCAGTTCTAGAATGATTTTTTTTTTGTTTGTTTGGTGAATCAAAACAGGCGAAACAGGGATGAAATAAATACTTAGAAAACTTACGGAGTGTAGCCATGCAGAGCAGTAGCCGCTGCAGCAGCAGTTAGTGGAGTGGGGTGCCTGGCGAGGGCCGTATATGCCCCGCGGGCCCGACCTCTTTGGATCGCAACACCACGCAAGGCGGCCGCTAGCAGAGACAACATGCAAATCCTCAAATCAGGCAGGAGGAAAATTAGATGACATGGGGGATAGGGCAAATATATATCGGTCAATTGATCAAACAAAATATAAATAATAATAAAACTTGATGAGAGAAGAATTAATCGTGTGATTCGAGAAAATGGAAAAAGAAAGCTTGGGGTTTAAGGAGCGGTGATGGCCACCGAGATGTCAGTGTTGTTGTAAAATAAATAGTGAACAAGGACGCTAGACAACAAAGAGTGACAGGACATGGACATAGGAGACAAGGAAATGGTAAAGTGAAAGGAATAAGTGGTGGCTTTCAGGATTTAAGATGGATTCGTTGGTTCGCAATCACTGCACATCTTTAATGTCGGTTAAAAAACTTAAAAGGTAATTTTTTTTCTAAAGTATGATTCTGAACATTAGCTTCCTGAATAATACATGTTTTGTTGTTGTTGTTGTTGTTGTTGTTATAAAATTTAAGATTAGGAGATTGCACTGAAAACATGACAACTTAGCAAGAAACCATGTTGGAGTGAAAAGTGATGTTGGATAATATTGTGAGACGTGTTACATTTTGTGTTATATGACTACAAAGCTTTGATTTTGTGATTTTCGCTGTAGAAATACTAAAACATTTAACCATGAGCCAAAATTTACTGCACCCGCATAATTGAATGATTTTTGTGAAACATAAAAGATTGCGATTACATCTGTATTACACTAATACAACCTGCTTCGTAAGATTTTGGAGTATATCTTGAAGTGTGTGGGCTGAAACCACTTGAAAACTGAATTTGGTTTATGATATTTAATAATTCATGGACTGATGTCATGTTAATGGCACCAGTCAAAATCAGTTCATTGAAAGGTTGTTGCTCTTGGAATGAAAACAGCGGGATTCAGATTAATGCAAAATTTAAAAATAACCTTCAGAACAGACATCAGTTCTAAATTAATGTTGGAAAGGACAGCATGCAAAAGAAGAAAACATGTATACGAAAGAAACATTAAGAGAGGTTAACGGCTTTCAATCTAGAAATTTCAATAGTAGTTACCTTCATTTCTATGAACACTATAACTTAGTCATTTTCGTAAATATTTTAAAAATATTATGTATGAGCAGTAATCGTAAAGTAAACATGGCGCCCATCAACTCTGAATGTTACTCTGAATTCAACAATTATTTTCGAGATCAAAATTGGAATAATAATAAAAAAATGTATGTATGTAGGATGTATTTAGCTAAACAAAAATATTAAAATAGAAGAAATAGTCGAAAGATAATGAAATAATGTTGGTGTGAGAGTGAAAAAATTAGAAATCAAAGAGTAGAATGAATAGAAATTAAGATAGAATAGGATAACATAAATGGTGAAACGGAAAAAAAACCAAGGATAAAGAAATGAAGAAGTGTGGAGTGAATGGTAAGAGAGGATTGGTACGTACAGACACGCAAACATGTATTAAAAAAGATGAATGGATATACATAGTCAATCATTTGAAATATCCAACATTTGCTATATTGAGAGACATAGTCAAGCTTTCAAAAATTCCCAGAATGAGAAAGTCAACAATTCAATTGGTATCAACTAGAAAGCATCTAATGATTACATTCAAGAAAAGCAAAAAAAGTCGGTGCAAATAACTGCTACTAAGCTACTCGGTATTGAGACCTCGACATTGTAAGACGTTATGTGTGAGCTTACCAAACGCATTTTCATCTCGGTTTCAAGAAACAAAAAATGTGAAGGCCGCCCGTTAAAAAAATAAATCAAAAGATGCCCAAGATACCATAGAGCACAATATTAAGTTGCAAGTGTAAAAAAAGCTAAGAGTCATTCCTCCATTCAATAGGTGATGATGCTTCGGTCTAGAAACTAACAACAATACTACAAATTGTGGACTAGAAACAGTAGCCAGGATTCCGTTTTCTTTAACTTTTCTTTCAATCAAGCGAGAATAATAATAATAATACATGGCAAACAAGAATGAGGAACAACAAGCAGTCCACCTTAATCCACGGATTGCGTAAACAAGATTTTAAGGGATTTGTGCCCTTTGTAGGACATGGCACATCGGGCAGTTGCAATCTAAATTTGGCTTTAATGTATTGCGCATGGCATGGCTCTAACTTCACCTTCGATTATCCATCAATATCAAAACGACGAGATGTAATCTGACATGTGTAAGAACTCACAGGATGCGATATAACATGGACGGGCAAGGAACATCAGTTTGGTGGACATGATTAGTGTGGCATTTCTGAAACAATCACGATGCTAGTCAAACGCATGACTCAATAAAGATCAGAAACATGCTTGAACATTTCTGTAAGATCGGCTAAGTTCAAGCAACTGGTATCAGTAAGACAAACACCATGTTTCATGATTGGAACAGACAGTTCAAGCATGAGTGACTTGGGAGATGATCATTTACGCATGGTAGGCGCTTTATGAATTACCAGCATTAAATCGTCCATGACTTGTACGAGTCCAACAAATTTTCGACAAAGTACAACAACAAAATGTTGTTCAGTCACTCTGCATACACCACATCTCAAGCAGTCAAGCACATGAACTGATAATGTGTTCCTTGTCCAACGAGGGTAATACCGCATTCTGCAAGCGCCAACAAGCTACCAACTTTATTGGGCATTTTTTTTTCTTTCCACACATTGGATTCCCACATCAGCCGGGAGGCGTATACTTTTAAAATCTGGGCATATCGGCACAAAATCGAAAAGTAATCCTCGGAACTGGGTGCGAATCCATCGAGACAGATCTAGTCCGCAAACTGCCACAATGTCCGTCGTAGCATCTTTTTTTGTTAAATACGGTCACACGGCCTTAATACGTTTTTCAACTTTCGTTTTACCCTTGCTGACTTTTGTGCTTATCAGAATGATGGAAGTAAGAGAAAAATGAAAGTGTGGGTAGAGATAAAAAAATAATGACTAACCGGAGTATAAACCAAAGTTGGGATTGGATGAGGCATTCAGATGCGAAGATTCATTCCCACCTTAAATGCAATAATGGAGAAAAAATAAAACAAAATAAAAAATGATTGGCAAAACAAGCCCTGCCCCCAAAATATCAAGTCACGGATGGGTTGTGGGTCGAGTTCAACGTTGTGGTGGGTTTGAAAGAAATTCTGTCTTACGTAGCTCATCGCCCTCATCTTAAGTTTATGAGGCTTTTTTTTTTCGCTCAAGCAGAACACGAAAAAGTAATATTAAAATGAACGTAGGGAGCATGCTGGAATTACCACAGAAATTGCGTAGCTTAAAAAAACGTCTTTCGACATTTTATTTGTTAAAAATTCAAATTTCGATCAATATGCAAGGGAAAACTCGAAAGGCAGTAAAAAGACGTGAACAAGAGTGCTCTTGACAAACACAACGATAAGCAACTGTTTCATATAGTTTGATGCAGATCTGCATTTCCCATTTTATTTTTAATAACTCGTGTTTTGGCGTTTCAGCTAAAACGTAAAGCAACTAAGAACAATGTGGGTTTATGTTAATATTCAGACAATGCTTATCGAGAGACTAGCAATGACAGTCGATAGTGCATATCACTCAAGCTAGAAGCAGTTGACTCATTACTAATCTTCTGAAAACAGCACATAAAGCACGTTTCATTGTTTGGGCGTGAATCCACAACAATAAGCTTGCTAAGCTCAGATAAATTCCAGCACTGTTTTCTTGACAAAAAAATCCACGAAAAGCATGCAACTTTTCATAGCAAAATTTATGATAAGCTTACATGGACTGAAACTTTAATAGTCCAAGATCAAACAAGAAATGGTCTTGCATGGAATGCATATCTGAGCTAAGAGTTTGGACACAATTGCGTATCATTGTTAGCAACACTTTTTTAAGAGGACCTGAACCTTTAAACTAGTGACATTGTTAAGATCAATTTTGGGAAAGCTAAATTTTCAAATCAAAATTTCATTTAACAAAAATGCCTAAAATTCTTTAACTTTTACTCCATACAAGTATCAAAGTGCTCCAAAACCATCTTGATAATTCCTAATCAATTCTTTCTGAAGTTAAAAAATGCATTTAACATACCAAAGCAAATTAAAGCAAATTTTAACAAATTATGAGAGCAACGGTCCATCGCCCAACACTCCTAAGAATGTTCAGTCTTTTACTGCACTTTTGAGAGGTTGTGCTTTATATATCATACAAGCTAACCAACATCAATCACGTTTACGTGTAACAGAGCGAAACATGCATCTATAGAATGCAGGGACCAGTCATCATCCGAAATAGGCAATCGATTAAATTTAGTCAAGCTAGGTTTCCCAAGCGTAAGGAACAGAAATTTCTTGAAATATATACACCCAAATTTACAATCAAAACACAATTGTGGGCATACAAGGAAACAATATTTTCTATCCAATAATGGAAACAGTTCTTTTAAACAATCGGGGAATGAGAGCTTAGCAAATCGAATTCTGAAGATGTTATGCAAATTTTCAGTATGTCGCATCCATGGGTCTTCTGTTGAAAAACTGTCACACCATAGTATATATCATTCTTTTCTTTAATTATTTATTAAATGACCTGTATGCATTCAAACTTATCCAATGCACTATTAATTAGATATGATATAACTCAGCATCTTGGCAAATCATTTAAACTACTCATCTATAAACATCAACTTTCAAAAACCCATTTTATGTCAGACTTTGTCAACAGAAGACCCATGGAGGAAATATTTGCACACCTTTTACCGTAGACTTCTGGGGGTAAATTTCATCGATTTTAATAAATGTTCCTGCAATCTATTTGGAATTTATATCTTGATTCGACAAACTCGAATCAAATTTTTGAAAAAGGGTATACTTAACCATAATGTATTAACAAACCAACTTACCATTCGGCATTGTTGGAGTTTTCTTAGTTTGAACTCTGGCAGTTGCATTATTGACCTAGATGATGCGACGAAGGGATAAAAAGTAAAATAAGGTATTAGTACAAGTATTCGATTCCACGAAAGGGGCTAATTTCAAAATTTCAAAGGGATGAATGATTGGTGTTAACCAGAGACAAGCAAAATAAGACGAAGACTGTAAACCAGTGTGGAGCCGTCATACGGCAACACATCATTGACTCGATGGAGGCAACATTTTAGGATAATGCAATCGGTATATTAACAGAGGTTCCAGTATGCGTGAATTTGCTTGTCTATGATGTATACCATGTTTGGGGAAGGGATGGTGAGGTTGGATTGGGAGGGAATTGGTAGAAACGGGGTATACACAGGGCAGAGTTCCTAACAAACTGTTTCACAGACTAAATCGTAAGATTTTAATAAAATCACGACTAATAGGCATTGACTAATCAATGACAGACAGCTTCGCAATGGCGAACTGGGATAGGGGACATGGAAAATAACCGAAGAAATGATTGAAATCAATTGATGTGGTCAGCACATTGTGCTATGTGCAGTGAACTTAGATAAAATTGCGCAGTTATATGTCAAAATATTACAAATTATTACAATTTGTTTTATATGGAAATTTCCCACCTACGCAGTCTAGGAAGGATCATAGCAATATAACAACTGGCGACCACTTATCCAAGTTTTCCCCAACAGTGTTTCAAAATGTGGTGAGTGTACTTTCCTAGATGCATTTCGGCCCTTGATAAGAGTGTTTTACATCAGCTTTAGTCTTGCTCTTGTAGCGCCATGCCCTTGGAACATGAGCATCGGGTTCGGCATCTACTTAAATCAAGAGGCATACGTTTTTTGCTTCGCTAATCAACAGTGAATGAACCATCAAGCCCTCGAAAACGCTAAAAACGCGCAGCAACAATGTTTACAGAGCGCAAACTTTGCTCAACATGCAAATTATCTTGAGAGATGGGAAACTTATCAAGGGTCATTGAATACATCCCTCAAAGGGGCTTCTAGATAAAACTGCGCAGCGCATTATCGATCATGGCGTATTTTAATGGTGACTTCTTCGAAGGCGCCACATGTATACGGTGCTACGGCGATACTGCTCGGCAAAACGCTATAATCGCAGTAACCATCCACCTCAATCAATTACCCTGCATTTTATAGCTTAAACCCCTGCATCATTTTTGAAATTGCTCATAGATATGAGTAAAGCACTAGGATCACAGCAGCATAACACATCTTTGTGCAAGAGCAATTGCTACTGACAGTTCGGTAATAATGTACCGAAGCTGAATGATATGAAAGACATCGTGTATTCTCACTCGGAAGTGCCTGAACACACACAGACACGACATCAATTACTTAAATAAGTATGAGTACACCAATTTGCCTGCCCCCGAGAGGCAAACCTCGCATATAAGGCTTTCCACAGCTTACTACATGTTCATGTTTTTTTTGTTGCCTATTATGATAATAATACACCCAATTTTGGTTACATTTTGTGAATTCCCACAACTGGAACAAGTAGTTGTTTGGGATAGATTCTCTTGCTTTTGTTAAGATCGACCATTACAGGCATTAATGTTCAAACTCATTGATGCTTTTCGGCAGATATTAGGCTTGACAAACCACTCATTGCTTATAAAGTGAATGTTACTGCAGGTGTACCCAAGGTATTTTGTTCTTAAACACTGTTGGTTCATGACAAATAACCTCCACTATAACAAAGAAGCACATCAATGAATCCACCAGCCACAAATAATATTAGCAGCTTGCAATATTGGTGTTTTTCAAGATTTAAAGCAATTTCAGTTGTGTAAAATCAGTGTTGCGCATAGATAGCTAATTGCCAATGAACGGTGAAATACATTTCGGCACAATTTACAAAAACCATTACCGTGACAGTTATGCAATAACAGACGAACCCTAAATATGTTGACTACATGAGCATTTGAAATGAGTAGAGAGCGTGATAACATCCTTTTTGCATTAAAGAATTATCTCTAATGGAGAGTTCCTAAGAGGCTCAAGAAAGGGTTCGAGCAATTAAAGACTATAATAATGATTTTAACATTTAAGCACCTTAAAACAAGGATTTGGCCTGCGAAAGGATTGAACACGATGCGTTGTTAGCGTCGTGTCACATTGCAACAACTGCCAAGTAGCACTGCAGTTAAAAAGCGGTGTATTTATTTGAATTTCAAAAAAAGCCCTGCTGGATTCGCAGCAAAACATGTACAAATATTGACTGAGAGCGGTAAAGGGACACGTTTCGGCACTTAGCTTCTAATTAGAGAAAAGTTTCTCTGGGGATTGCCAATAAATACCGGCATTAATTCATCGCAATATCGAACCCGATGTCAGTTGTCCAATAAAGACAGTGCAATTAACAAGCAAGCAAGGGTGTTGAAGTGGGTCTGTTCCAGGAGAGCAACAGAAAAAAAGGCAAAAAATCCAATTAAAGCACATTTCGGGAAGAAACAAAAACCGTTGGAAACAAATATATATCCGAACAGATATGTTTCACGCTCTCTTGCAATGACAAATTATCACTGCATTGGGAGGGATGGGATATCTCGAATGAATGCATCGACTGGAAATCCTAGGAAAATAATTACCCTTAATTAAATCGATTACTCTAATAAATAAGTTTTCAATTATGCACCTAACGAATACAAAGTTCCCCTGACATTAGGTTTAAACTTTTGCACATCAAATATTTAGAATGAACAGACAAAAACCCAAGAATGTGCCATTGATATACAGCACTAACTTTTACATGGCGTACACTCCATGCTCGTATATTTACGAAAGACGAAATTTTGATGCGGAACATTATGAAAATAAAAATACCCCAATTGTATCAATTATCATTGCAAGAACTTATACCATTAAAGGTGTAAAAGTCAGCTCAAAGCCATCAATGAAAGATGTGGAAATATAAGTTTAAGCCAACTATCCAGTTTCCATTGAACCAAAGCACAATTTCTTCTACCAGACCATGTTACTGATTTTCATATAACAATTTTGTTCATTTCGCTAGTATTTCCGTTCCATGTTCGTAAATACAGAAAAAAAATCCCCAAAACCCCGTTTGCCAGTCGGGTACATGGGAGCCAATCTCCCAACCCAAACCACAAATGCTATTTTGTCAAACCTTTACAACTCGTTTTTTACGCTCTATCAAATATTAAAAGCTCCAAATCGAAATGAAAATTAAATGAGCCGTGCCATTCGTTTTCATTGACCGAAATTAAATAATCCTTCAACAAAAACTACGCTTGGCGTGATTTTTCAAAAGTGCCTTTCAAGCAAAGCTCGTTAATAACAGTTTTTACCCGAACCAAAGTGCGGATAACAAATGGGTATATGTAATTTCGTGTTAAGGAAAAAAAAAAAGCTTCAGCGACACTTAAAGCCAATGTGAAACACCGAATCGTACAATCGGCTAAGTCGGCAATAAAATTCACTTGAATTTACGGTGCACTGCGAGTGCACTTTTCAGAAACGAGTATGAACGAAAAAGGGAACTTATAATTTATCATTTGCAGCTTGACATGTAAGAACAAGCACAATTAGAGAAGACCAAAGAAAAAGCCATATTTTCAAAGCGAGCAATAAAGAGAAACTTTGCGTAACGTATACATAGAGCCACGTTGGTCAATGGCATTGGCTATACAGAACCCCCAACACGAAATATGGCCACTTATTTCTGATCACAAAAATTCTTATCGAGTGCTATACTGACCTCGATGAAACTACCCAAGAGCTATAGACACACACACGTCTAGCAGAAACTGAAATGTTTTCAAGAAAGTAACATAGTTTTAAAATGAAGCTTCTATCATTACACAATGTTGCCAGAGTGAACCTAATTGGATTTAAGAAGAATTCAGTCTCCCTTGTGTAAATACTATCTCCAGGCTGCATCAGCAATCCCAGAAAATGAGTGAAATATTTTTCTGAACCGTTTCCCAAGAATAGTATCGATTGAGCAAATTGTGTAATCTTGTGGGAATGATAACGATTCGTGTGTTAATCAACTATTTGTAAAAACAGATAGGTCATTGAAAAATAGATGCTTTGAAATGTCAAGAAAATCTGAAAATGATGTATTCAGGCAAATTTATCAGGTTTAAAATTTATCAACTAAATGTAGTAAATGTCCATTCCAACAACGTCCATTCCGTCTCATCGCTTCATGGAATATTAAGTACGACTAAAACAAAATCAATATAAAAAAATAAAAAAATGGGGGTGAAAATACGCGTAACATTTGCATTCATCTCCATTAGTGTCCAATGCGTAGATTATGGATTTTTCATCCAGAAAATTGGAAAAATGATCACGAACAATAAAATGGAAAGAGAAAGGTGCTGGGAATCGAGGTCGCCATCACCGTGAACAAAGGAAGCCCAAGCATCGGGTTTTGCCTATGGAGATTAGAGGAGCTTGAAAAATCGTTTTAGATAATTTAGTTATAATCGTTGACTGAAATTTCAACGTGAGCATCACATTTCTAATAGCGCTACCAATGGTGAATATTAAACAGGAAGTCCTCCCTTCCGATCCTGGAGCTGGCTTAATGCATAATGGAAAAGTTTGCATGTCACTTAGTATAGGTGTCCTGACACGAGGTGTTGCAGCCAATTAGCACAATCCAGAAACGTGTGCAAATTTAGCACAGATGCATTGTAAAAAGCATACACGTTCTTCGTGCATCTATTGTTGATTTTTAACTTGTAATCATGTACGATACCACTGGGTGGAGTCAATGAAAACACGAAAAGAATGGAAATTTCATAAACACGAAAAGTAGACTCGTGTATGTAATAAACACTGTATAATTAACTCTGAATACGTGTAACACCACGTGTAAAGCCGAGTGCATTCTATTGACCCTGCATCTATTCATACGTGCTGAAGGCAAGGAAAAAGGGAAAAATTCTGTATCCCTAAGGGCCAGAAGTTGACATTAGGTAGTCGAATTAGTTTCAGCAAAAGTTATTTACAATTCGCGTTACAAACGCTGCTTATTGTGTTTGGTGAGAGGCGCTTTTGGCCACAATGAACAGGAATGAAGTCATCAAGCTGCATAATATAGAAAAGCAGTTGTAACAATAGAAGGCGTTGGAGCAGAGCATCTGACTTGTGCTAATGCAATTGGAAGCCTGACAAAATCGTGATACAAGGGCTTCCTAAAGTGACCAAAATTAAGGGCAACAATCATGTTGTTTGGCAATAGTGTGCCTTTGACATTTCCTTCAGTGTAGTCATAGTTCTTGCAAACAAAGCCAACGGGCAAATAAAGAAACGTTTTAAAGGAAACATTACAAGTCTATGTCAATTAGGCTTTCAGATCACAAAAAAAGCCTAAAGCACGCAGTACTGTGTGTAGTTAAGGGAACACTTTTTACAAAAACGCCTGCCTAAAAACTTAGTATTGTGTGGGTGTTTAGAGTAATCCGGCAGTTCTATCAATGGGTTCTTGTAAGGTTTATCCAGAAACGAAATTTTAAACTTTCCTGACTTTTCCTGTCCACAGAAAATGCAAAGTATGACACGTCAAATCACTTAACAAAAAGTTTATGCAATTCTGTTAAAAGGTGAAAGTCACTGAATGAGTTAAAATCGGAATTCCCTATTTCTATAGGTGTAGGGTTGACTGAGACTGTCGTAATGTTACCCAATAACTAATTAGCTATGTGAAATATTTTTTCGTAAAATATCCTTTGCCAATCCTGGGGGAACCCTATCATTTCTCTGGTAAAGAAAAAGAATCTCTCTCTTGTAAGAAAGACCACAAAGTTGTTGTGAAATAGTACTAAACGCATCATACTCTAATTTAAACAGAATAAGCAACTCATCCAACCATGCCTGGCCATGCTAAAAATCCTTGGATAAACAATCGATTTTCAACCTCACTTTCCACGAAATGTGACCTCATTTTTGCATTGCGTTGTAAAAGCCCTGAGATAAGGGTTTATAAATCTCTGCTATTTCACTAAATTTGTTCACTGCAATGGATTATTATTATCTAGATGGCATAGGTTAAACAAGATTAGTTCCTAAGATTTCGCCTTAAGTCCAGCCTGTATAGGAGAACTTCATAAAATGTAAATCTTATGGGACAATGATCTTCGGGAACCGACCAGATTTATGTGTGGCACAAGGGTATTCTAAATTAGTTGCACGATGAAGATATTTCATTTCATCATTCGGTATAAACTCCGAAAATAGCATTTGTTCCAGAGTAAAATGCAACAATGAGCAAAGATTATTTCTGACATCATTGTGGCTTATCTTCGTTTTAATGAGCGTAACAATCATTTAGAATTTTAGATTAAGCTGCTTATGCAACATTAAACAACGAATTAGTTCAGATAACGTAACTTGCATCTTTTTTTAAAACATTGCTATAACACATGCAATATTTACTGATACAATAATTTGAAAATAAAATGCTGTATTAAAATTCTTTTAAATAACCAGTTCTCTAACTAGTAACTAAAATGTTTTGTTACGTTATCATTCCTTCTATTCATTTTCTCATTTGATGAATTCGCAATTCTGCGTGTGATGATTCTAAAATGCTAATGCAAAAAAACCCCACTTTGAGCTGTCTGATATTTCATATATTAACAGTTACTATAGCACTGAGCAATCAACCCCTAGGCATTATGACACTAAAAATACGTGTAAATCAAAAGCACATAACGCCAGTTTGGGTGGAAGACGGTATAGGGATGTAAAACAGCATCACGGTAATAAGAAGAACGACATTTTGAAAATAAAAAGGTGATAATTTGAAGATACACCACCTAAAAATCTCGAATTTAAGCTCGCTTTACATTTCCACACATGGTCTAGGATTTACTTTCGCTTAAAGCCCTAAAGAAATTACACGAGATGATGATTCTCGATCAAAGCATAAGATCCTGACGTTAGCAATTTCATTGGAGAGATGGTTTTTCTAAAAAAAACATATTTGCAATTTGGATAAATTATGTTTTTCCCCCTTCTAGTCTATTCTGCTACGAAGCATTATTTCATTTTTATAGCAGCATTCTGAAAAGATTTTAATGGTCAGTTCAGTTCCACAGATCGATAAACCCTCCATTTGCAGAGATATACATTATGCCAGCACCATATGCCAAATTGAACTCATGTCATTGATGCATTCCAAGCAGACAGACAAATTGCACGAGTTCTTGAAAGTCGATCAGGATTTCACATTTGAGCAATCTAACTAGCAACCGAATTGAAATCAGTGCCATACGTATATTCCAAGCACACAACTTCGCAAGTTCTGCTAAAATAGTTTTAGACTCAGTGCTTTGCAGCTTACAAGCATATAATTCTTTCCGAGTTTTACAGGAATGTCTTACTTCATATAACATCTAAAGAAGTTGAATTAATGCAACTTCTGGAATTGGCATACCTAAAAGCCGAGCAATACAAATATAGAAATTTAGATTTTTCTTTTTGCCCATTGTTCCAGAAACGAAAGTACTGCTTCTAGAATGGATTTATACAAGGGATCATAGTAATGAAAGTGAATTTCCTGACATTGGAGAAGATGGATAGTCTTCCAGAAGGCTCGAGAGAGATAAAACGGTTGGACAAATTTGCAGTCACGTGTGCGAAAGGAATGCTCCGATTGGATTTTACACGGGTGCAGGGTCACACGACAGAGCAGGAAAACACCAATCGTGTCACTGTCTCCACCATTTCCACATACGTGCCAGAAAAAAGTTGACCAAGCGCTTTATTACCAACAAGCAATTTGCCAGCTAGACTAACAAACTATTTGCAATCTAACGTGTCAAATTTGTGCAGTTGCTTTCAACAGATTTTCGGTGAAGACTAAGGTTCGGGGGTTATTATGCTATTGGACTCTTCACAAGAAATAAATAATGGCAATCGATTATTACCAGTGAAGCGACATCCATCAATCGCAGCTTCCATGTAATCAATACACTTGTGCTGGCCTATGGTTTGCCTGTATTCGACATCCATGGAAAAAGGCATTTCTCAGTTTTAAAGGCAAGAGAGAACGGACCAAATGCCCAATCCTGTGCTAAACATCATTACGGTCACACAAATGAACTCGAGAGTTACAGAAGTTACACGAATGCTAATCGGTGGTGTTATGCAAGATATCGGTCAGAAAACAAGCACATAACGCATGAGAGAGATAGCAAAAAAAAAACAGCGTCAAAGTTAATCGGAGGGTGCTTTTGGTCGTACTAAGTGAAAAAATTTGGCACGCACACACACGCCTGTCGAGCAATGCCAACATTAGCTTCGTCCAAAATCTAAACTTTTAGGCTTTGGCTAAATAAAAAAAAATAAAAAATAAAAAATACTTGAGTTACCGAAGAAGGCTTTTTACGAAATGCCGAACGAGTTGGCCATTGCTCGGCACGCTTTCCACATCACGGATCACCGATTAAAACTAACGATACATAAAACTAAAGCAGTGTAAGAGAGCAGTACTCGCTATCGAAGGAGTTAGGCTAAGTGGGGTTGGGGGGACGTAATCGGCAAAAAAAAAATAAGAATAGAGACAAGAGAGCAAGATGATATATACAGACAAAACTAAAAGCATAATCTGTGACCCATCACCATCATGAACACACAGCATATAGGTTGGCCAGTACTTTGATATCTCGTCTAACGAGTGGTCAGAAAAATTATAATAAAAATGATAATAATAATCATAATAAACGGAAAAAGGAAAAGCAATAATGAAAAACACACAGGCTACTCGCTTGCTGTGTCGATTGCAATGCTTGTTGCACATACGTTCATTACAGCTTAATAATAATAACAAGAAATGCCACATCATCATCATCATCATCATCATCCCTGCTAAAAGGACAGTCTAACCACAACAATCGACAAAAACAAATTGAAACAGGGCATATCTGTCAAAGGATGGATGGAACAGCAAAGGTGGAGAAGATGGGAAAATGGGGGCTCGGACATGAAAGGGTTAGGATTCATTCGTGGGGGGCAGTGATGAGTGCTACCGTGAAGGAATTAGTTCAACGTGGGGGAGGAATGTTAGGGGACCCCGTAATGTCCAGGACGTCTCGGTTTTAAATACAAAGTCAATCAGATGTTCCGCTTATCTTTCAAGGATTCCACCACATAAACTTATTAGGCTAATCAATTTATCGGGGCAATTAATGGCAATTCAATCAACCTGGCATGTTACATTATTAAGTTTACGAGTAGCTCGCAACCTCGCCGGAACCAGAAATACGTCCGAAAAAGAAAAAAATCAATGGATTAAGGTCACTGTAGAACAGCAACGACAAACTTCGGCATCTGCAAAGACTTCCACAAGGCTTAATGCGATGTGAAAGGAGTTGGAAGTTAATTAACTCGTGATGCCAAATGCATAGTCCATTATGTAGAGTTAGGGGGAACATTTTACGGGTCGAAACATTTTCAGTCTGGAATCCGAAGAAAGCTCGGTGTGGAGATGGCAGAACCAGTATCACGTGTGCCAAAATGACAGTTCGAATAATTTTAAAAAATCATTTTACAGCCATCTATTTCTGGTGGTTCCGACGAAATTGGCGCAAACGTCTTAAAAGAGACGGTGGAAGAATATGGTCTCAAAATCACCGGTTACAAAGTGGGTAGTCCCAACCTAACAGTAATGTGCCTCGCCAGTATCCTGCATTGGTGTATTACAGCTACTGTATTTAGTCTGCCATCAGCACATTCAGTCGGATTTTTTTTTTAAGAAATGCAGAATGATTCATGCTATTTAATATTGCGAAGAGGTAGGTGGTGGCAGAGATGTATTAAATCGATAATCGTTTCAATAACATCGTTCGCTTGCAAAGAATAACTGGTATTAATTCATTCTAGCCATTAGCGAGGTTATTTAAGATATACGGGAGTCGAGCAGCTGGAAACAATTGGTATATTAAGAGGTGTTTGGGGGAAATGGGAGGGGAAAAGGACGAAATGACTGTGATATGAAATGGTGGGGGTATACTGTCAAATGGAGGATGATCGGCTAGGAAAAATATGATGGGAATGGGTAAATAGTAAGTAAAAAATATCACCATGCACCTCAATTTTTCTTCCCTCAACCACAGTGCCGTTCAATTTCTCTCGTGCTCTGTCAGCGTCCGAGCTATTTGCGAAAGTTACAAAACCGAATCCCTGCATGCAACGAGAAAACAAGGTAAACCATGCATTAATTCAACGTGCACCGACCGCATTTCAGGAACCAATCAACATCATCATCATGTATATGAATCAATCAATATCAAATGCTTTTTTTTCCCCTGTGAGAATGAATACAATAACCGTTCGTGATTCGATTCCACTAGAAAAAAAGTATAATCGAATCTGTGAGTTACTAACGTAAATTCGCCCCTTTTAAAAGTTCACGTTTTCTGAAAACGATAACATTCGTCTTCTTGCTATCAAAAATAACAATTCTCTACTTCGATAAGAAAGCGGGCACGCAGCAATGCTCAACGACAATGACACGAATCAAGATTTTTGAAAAGTTAAGGCAAGATAACGTCCTTCCATTGCCAGGGTGCTTGTTAATCATTGTGAGCCCACAGAACAGGAGCAGGGTAGTTTCTTGAAAGATTTGTTTTAATCAAAAGCAATGAAAACGTTTTAATTAACTGTTTTGTTGAACAGATATTGTGCATTAAGGCTGCTTCAGAGATCGAGTCAAACCAAAGACCTATTTTGTGTGGATCAATGATTCATTAGCCCGAATAAAGGGTTTCTGAGCAAAGTATGACTAAATTTACATAATGGATTTTTGAATAAAATTGTTGGAAGCTACCCAAAAAAATGTTAACTTTCCACGTTTTGTTGATTTCAAAAAGCCCAAATCAGGAGATTTGGCCTTAGTTGCAACCTGTCATTTAGTAAAATGGGCTGTAGATAGAATATCAAATAGAAATTTACTGATTTAAATCTAGCTTGTTCTAAAAACAGGCATAAAATGGCCGTCCAAAGTTGATTTTGAACTTTGCAACAACACAGATTCGATTATTCTTCTCTTAATACTTAGTTTCAAATCAAACATGACGAGAAAAGCTTTTACGATCATTTTCCAGGAAGAAAAAAATAAATAAAAAAAGTACACGAATTATGAATTAACAGTGTGGGTTACTAGTATTGGAAGACAAATCTAATCATTGTGAATCTCAATCAAAAGCATTAAGTGTGAAAGTAAAGCAGTGATTCTAAGAGTTATGCAGAATGCTTACAAAGTGTGAAAGAGTAAATACAAAATTAAAATAAATAATGAAGAGAAAATGGGGGAGGCGAGTGAGATTAACGGATGAAATAACCGCACAAAAATAAAAATTAAAGGTGGAGGGGTAGTCGAGTGCCCCAGCTAAATAAAAATACCATCTCAAAATATAACGGTAATAATTTCAATACGGTTACGGTCTGCGAGTATTCTCACGGATTTTATCAAATTCATCCAAGCAGTGGCATCAGTAGAAACAGAGCAAAACTAATTTCGAGTGAACTCTTAATAATTAAAACTCCTCGTTAGCAGCTTGAAAAACTCGGAATAAAAAAAATAATGACAGGGCCTTTTATTTTCAAAGAAGATTATACCATTGTGAATGGTTTTTGATGAGGGGGAGTGAAAAAAAATCCAAAGATAGGCGGCAATCTCTTAATCCAACTTTTGTTCTCCAGAAAATTTCATTACCAGTTGTTGGCATTTATTCACGCGGAACAGTTAAGCTCTGTTAATCTTGAAATAAAGGAAACCAGCGAGTATGAACAAAGGCTGTTACAGGACAGAAAAAAAACGTTACCAATCCAGCTTTGTTTGCCAGAGTCATTAATCAATGCCACTGGGATATGATGCTATTTTGAAAGAGATGGTGATGGCAAATCCGATGAAGATGCATCTCAGACCGTAACTGAAGTATTACGACTAAAAGGGAGGGGGTGGTATAATTTTCGGTTAAGATTTGGGACTGAGAGAGACAGAGAGAAAAAATTATAATAAAAAACGAAGTATGAAGGAGTTTATTAGGCGAACGCTTTCTAGTTGAAAATCAAGCTTGTTTTAAAACATCCATCCAGTAGACCCACTTGTTATTCATACATACACAATACAACAAGTTTGCAGGCCAAGAATAAAGCATCTCATTTAGATAAAAGCATTATCAGGACGTTATTTCGTAATTAATAGGTCGTAAACAGCAAATTCAGCAGCCAGATTAGCCAATTACAAAAGGGCCGGGGGAGAAAAAGAGATAAAAGGTCGTATGTGAAACTAACGAAATGGTTTTCGATGAGATGAATTTTAAAATAGACAGCAGCCAGGAGGGGGGTTTGGGAGAGACAAGCAGCACGATCGCACTAAAAGATCGATATATATACGTAGCAGCTGAAAATTTATATAGCCATGGACAAAAGGAAAGATAAAAGCCACTAGAGACAATGGACACAATTATTATGTACGAACAACAGATAAATTTAAAAAAATAACAGCTGTGTGCTCAAAACAAATCATTGTGAACTTCTGTCAATTATTATATCGAACTATATATCCTGCGATGAGAAATTTGATGCTTCATTTTTGGCCTTTTGGAAATCCTTTTCTCAAATCATTATTTTTCAAACACGCTCGCAAACCCAAGTTTCAAGTTCGTGGTGAACTTTACAAAAGCATCTCAGACAACAAACTGCACTTTTCATCCGTTCAGGGTGATTACGGGATAAAGCCTACAACAATCGAGCTTTTCGGATCTGACAGCACGATTACTATATGGAACCATGCACGGCAAGCTCCAACGTATGTAGCTTTTACTAGAACCTGCAAAGTTTATCAATAAGTATAAGTAGCAATGATGTCTTACATCTCCGGTAGTTTCGCTTTTTGACATTTAGTTGTTGATAGTGCTTAAGTCCAAAACGTTTGAGCACGTATGAAGTTTTCAAACATTTCTGAACATAAGTTTACAATTTTTTTTTAAAAATTTATGAGGGAAATATTAACAACCAAATCAATGCGTACCAAATAAATGGAATACGTTATTCGACTTTTCCAAGACTACTGCCAGGTGTAATGCGGCTCCAATAATCAATGATAGATGACAACCAAAAAATCTCCTTCTTTATATGCAAAGTCTAGCAACATGGCCGACTTCCCAAATCCCTATTTTACAACATCAACTTCCCCCACCAGCGCTACGTTACAACGCATTCGCTTATTTTTCTATTACACGTAATACAGTTGCATTCAGGATTGATTGATGAATTGGTTTGAAAGTATACTTCCCCCTTACAAATTTTTACGATATCAAAATTGATTTTCCAGACAAATCGAGTCAATGATTGAGTAGACCCCTAGTTCGAGCATTACACGACATCGATTGAAATGCAGTTACTCCACAATGCGGCAAACAAATTCGAACTCCATATACTTATTGATATTCATAGCTTAAAAGTGACCTAAGAGATCATTAATAAACATTAGCAGGCTTTTTGGATAAAATGCTTTTGGTAGCAGTCCACCGTGCATCGCCTAATAATCATTAATCAAAACCAAACAGGCAGCTCACATTTTGAATATCTTAATTAAATTATAAGCAGATGTGTAATACAACGGCGGCGGATTACTGGGGAATGATAAATTTGGCGAAAAAAAAATGCTGCCAAAAAGCTTTGCCTAGACCAGTTAATGGTTTTACGAGATTATCCGGCATTTTTAGGGATTAAGCGCACAACTTGTCAAAAGAAAAATGTATTGCAAACTTTACGAAAAAAAAAACCAAAAAAAAATTTCTTCGATGACTGAGATACAACCGTTTGTGCGAGATTTTTGAAACCATGATTTGAGATAAGAATAACCATTACAATAAATCTGCTACGCATGTTGCACAATAAAACAGGGCCCAGAAATGGATCGATATATTCCCCCAACGATGCCACGCGAAATATCTTCGCATCATCTTTTGAAATGGCATTTTAAAATTATGTCAAAGTGAAATTCCAGGAATTAAAATTTATAAAAGTGCAATCGTTTTAAGTGGGCAAATATTGATCCACTTATGTCGGTGCTTAATTCGGCATTAATAAATTACAATCAGCAAACGAGTTTTGTGCTAATGTAAGAAAAATCCAACGATTCGAATCGGTAAGATCCACAGGGAACTAGTCACGTATAAACGTGGAATTGCGAAGCAATTTTAAATCCTGTTTAAAAAAGTTCCTTTTTTGCGAAAACATTGGATTTTTCTTACAAAGAAAAAACACGTTAAGCATGCAAAAATACTGAACGATTACTATTAGCAAAAAAGAAACAACGCCTACCTTAGATCCTCGTTCATTAAAAATAATTTCAACGTCTAATATTGGGCCATATTGCTAGAAATAGTAAAAAAAAAATGAAATTAGTCCAATGAAATACAGAAAACAATCCATTATGTTGGCTCTAAAAAATCATATTATCAAGCACTCTGACATAAAATACCAATTCGAATTCTGAAACCGCCTGTTAAGAGGGATTTTATTGTAATTGTAAATTAAGGGAATCTGGATATTAATCTTGTTTTGTCGCGAACCATACGTCAATTAGTCAGTGAACCTTCAACCAGTTTTTTTTTGGGGGGAGAAATTTGTCACAAAAGTGTCAACGTGGGTTTAGGCATTTGTTTTATTTTTATCCGATCAAGCAGAAATGCATTGGCGTCAAACCAATAACAAATGCTTTGTTACACTTCGCAGGCAATTAACAACGTTTTTTGGAAGAACGGACAAAATAACATTAATAAAAGCAATTAAGGACGTTTGAAAGGCGAGGCCAAGAAACTCCATTAATGCCGTTTGGATTGCTTTTCTCACCCAGGCCAATTTTCTTTGCAAAAGCCCAAGAAAAAGACGGACAAGACGGCGATAAAACAGTGCCAAAATCCCACAGTTGTTGTCGTTTCATTGAGTCGAAAGAATCGAGCTGGCAAATGGCTAATTGGCAAATCGGAAGCTGGGGAGGTGTTGGTAGGGAGGGGGGAGATTCAGTAATGAAATTTCCCCCACAATTCCACCAATACATTCAGTCAAACTAAGCACTGTATGGCTGCATGAAATTCGGCACTACAGGCAGCATTCGCCTAACCAATAAAAATGAAACAACGCGATTTGCGAGCACTGTTCGAGTGAAAAAGGCAATAAAAAGTAACATAATGGAAATAAGTGCAATGATAAATATTATGCATTTTGATCCACGTTCCAGCTTTTTACGACGCTATTCAATGACATCTTCTAGGAAATTTTTGGCAAGCTAAAAACGCACTCTCACAAATGGCAGAAATGGGTGAAATGCTATTAAAAATGCATCAGTTAATTTTAAATACAGCAATAAAAGAGCAATCCAACTGGATTTTTTTGAATCTTTTTTTCTCTCGTTATCTCTAAACTATATTATGGTTTAATTCACATCGGTAAGTAATCTGGTCTTGATTTTCCATTCCAACACATGAAAAATCAGCATTGGAAACTTTAAAAAATTGTGCTGACTGGTATTGATTGCATTAACCAAGGAAAAACCTGGATAAGCCATTTTTTCATAATTTAAAAATTAGAAAAAAATCGGATCCTGATATATCAGGATAATAACAATAAAATATAAATAATGATCATTATTGGTAAGTTTTTCAATAGGGAAACTAAACTGAAACTTCTTCAAAGGGGCATCTAGTAGTACGTTGCTCCATGTATCTGAAAAGGGACCAAGAGTTGGGCATATCAGCAGAGAACATGTTCTACATCTTCCATAGGAGCAAGACATTCAGTCGTCATGCTGTTCCTGTATTTGGTTCTGGCGCAGATCCCTTGCCTTAAACAGAAGGTGGCTGCCTATGTGTTATTTTGCTCTAAAAATTGTAAGGGTTCTTTTAACGCCTGGAATAAGGGAATATGTCATGTTTTCATTTTATGTCGCAACGAGGCAACACCTTCGCCAACGAATGTCAGTAAAATTGTAGGTGGGGACTGCAACGTCCTCGCAACTCGGCTCGGCGATCCCGCATTAAATTAAAAGCCGTTTCTGCTTTTAATGAGGACATTTAGCACAATTTCGTTAAGTGCTCGCACAAAACAGGATGATGAAAAAGCCTGCAAATGGACGTGGACAGCGAACATACCACCACGTTACCTTTTATTGCCTTACACACGTATGCGTTGAATCATTTATAAATAAAGTACCTTTGTTGTTTCTATTAAAGTGGAAATATGGCTGGCAAACACTTACCCCGAACATCTGCCGTAAATCCGGATCCCGAAAGCGAAAAGGGATATTGGAGACGTGGAGTCGTTTGGGCTGCTCCTTGGACGCCTGCTGCGGGTTGACCGCGGTCTGGGTCGCTGTGCCAGATCCGCTAGATCCCAAATCGGAATCGAGATCTGTTTGCTGAAAGTCATAACATCTTAAACTATTACATGTGGAGTTCTTCAAAATGGACGTCAAGTTACGCACAAATACTAACTTGAAACAAACGTACAGTCTGTTGTTCCACCGCCGTGTTGGCTAGGGATGGCGGCGTGTAGGGCGGTCCCTCCTTGGGTTCCCCAACCACATTTAGGCCTACCTTGTTCGGGTTGGTGGCATCCCCATTCTGGGCATACTGTGAATAAGAAGAGGTCATCTGTGTCTGCACCATGTGCTGAAAGAAAATAAACAAAACAAAGAATATAAATATTTACACGAGTCAGTTTCAAACCCGAATTTACACCATACAGAAATACATATGGATGACAAACGTTCAGGTCATATTTCAAAACCGTTTTCTATTATAACTAATACAGCGAGTCACAGTTGACTCGACTGCAAAGGGTCATGTAAGGCGTTTTATATCCAAACATGGAATAAAATATTTGACTTGGTTATTACTCAAAGTACAAAGGAGTGGGACAACATCATTTCACACATACTTGTATGTCCATATATGATATTCCCCCATATACATGTTCCAGTATGTCTGAAAACATGTATGGGCATACACGACGTTTTATCTCCATTTATGGAAAAAATCAGACGACTTACGATTATTATAGCTCAAAGTATTACTGTGGCAAAATAAGTAAATGTATGTTTTAAAACAGAAAGTGGACACGTGTAGAGATATAGGGGTATTCAGTAACCTATAATACAGACCAATTTCTAATATTCCCATATACAATTTCCCCAAAGATGGACGAAGGCTCCCCCTCATTCCCAAAAACCATTCCACAACATTCGGTACATTATTGACAAAATAAATCCTGCTATAAATTTAGGTTTATAATGCGTCCATTTTAAGCCACGAATTTCAGGTCATCCTATGTCGATTAAAGAAGACCCTCCAGCCAGACCAAAGACAACAAACGTCGTGCATCGATGCAAAACGGAGCAGAAATAACATGGATGAAAGAAAGCCAATGTACTACATCAACAATGAACGAATCACAACAACGGCTTTTATGAATATTGCCAATTTCAGGAAACAAGGCTGACATCTTCATGGGGAAATGGTACATCTAAATCCGAAAGGGGGAATGCTAATAAATGTGTCTTTTGGATGGGACGACAGATCTCATCAGTTCGTTTCTCCTCTTGCAAGGACGGGAGATGAGAAATCAGGAAACTGCACCTATCTCAAAGTTCATTTTATGCTCTTGTAAACCAACAACTGCTTTTTTTTTCCTGCAGAAGGACAAATATCAATTCAGCCTGACAAGAATTGACCGAAACGTGAAAGACTGCTTCCGCTGGGCTGGTTTCCGATCTCTCCCAGTACGTGCCGAGGGAAGAAAAAAAAAAAGAAAACCAATTGTCTTTACGTCGCCAAATTGAATATCTCCAACTGGCCTCTACTGACTTATGCGCATCCAAACGACGCCATTAGACGTTTTCTTGCGACCACTCTTTATTTTAACTGCTACTTTCCAATCCCTTTCAATTGTTGGTGAAAAAACCAAGACTGATAAAATGGTAAAAAAATGGTAAAAATAAAGCAAGCAAATGATCGAACATCCAGCTACATCGCTGATACCCGTAATAACTAATAGTTGAGGAAAATCAATTCAATAGCCAATGCCACGGTCAATGAATTCCAATTTAGCCAATTCGTGATCGTAGCGTTTAAACCAATTCTGACCAGCAACTGTTTTAGCTATTGAAACCATTTTAAAACGTCGCATTTACGTGTGTTATACACTCCAACGTCAGCTGGACGCTATGGCAACGCACGTCATCGAGGAAACAATTATTGTTGTCACCATTGGCCGTATCGAATAAAACTAACTGAAGAGAATAATTCACAAGTGTCAAGTGCCTTCAGTTACGCTATGGGACACCCCACCACCAATCAACTAGTCAACGAAAAAAGTGGCAGCCACTTTAGAAAATTTGCTTCCATGGAAGTCATTGGAAGCCTGCGGGGACCCGTACTTGTGAATCTTTCAAGAGCATTCTTTGCAGTTTGCCACACACCCATAAAAATGACGTCTCAAACCTAATCCCCATTAGAAATTCGAGTATAAATGCACTGCAATTTGATCAATAGTTATCAGAATGTTTTCACGGAGTTTTCCACCTGTTGGTCATTCCAAGTCTTCACCACACACAAAAATTGCTAGCAATTGGACATCTGTGGATGTCAAAATTAAACATTTTTTCGGTTGACAGATTGTGCGAAGCAGGAGGTTGATCATAATTATAGATTTAGTCACGTGTCATGCATCTATGGAAGATCATTTCCAACCGATTTTCATCTCTGATCCGGCGATTAGCTCGATTTACTAGCATCCGCAGTATATATACCAATCACCGAAATTGTAGGGTGAAAGGAAGTGACGCAATTTCATAATGAATGCCAATCATAACCTCCACCATCCACTAAAATGCAACGTTAGCTTAAGCTAATTAATTCGCGTAAAAAGCAATGTATGCTCTGTGCACAAGGGCTATTTTCCCCATGTCCCTTTTAACATAACGTAATTTTGGAGGGATATGTTCGCTCGGTTGGCTTCATTAAACGAGCTAATTAAAAGCAAAATTGGTTAATGATATTACTTTTCATCGAGCCACAAAGAAGAAGCATTAAAGGTTTTCGAAAAACACATCCGCGGCTGCGCAAAAGTTCGCTCCACTGCAACATTTAAGCGTAAAGGCAAATGTGGGTTTCATAAGCCCTTTGAAAATAGAAAGGGAATGTCGTTGAGAGCAGAAACATGGTAACATTTCATAAACAGTCTTTTTTTTTTTTTTTTCTCCTCTCCAGAAAATTGCTTGTCATTTTCAGAATATCAGTTTGATGAAATTTCACTTAAGTTTCAGTCTGCGTCTCAAAGAAAACTATTTCATAACAAAGCACCTGAACAACAATTTAGCATTTGAGACAAGATGGATGAACCTAAAACCTAGACTCGCCTAGTAATACTGGAATAAATGTTCTTCGATATGCATAAATAATATCCAAACATCAAGACATTGCTGAATGCTGGTGCTCAACATAGTCAACGAATTCGAAATACAACAGGTAGACTGATGTTCATTGTTAGCAACAGGTTGTTTTGCATAGTTTTCCATATGCAAATTGCGTTGTAAAAATGAAAAAAATAAATTAGGTAGGAGCATAGGAAGAGATAAGGCACAGGCAGTAAGTCATCAATATTTACGACTCCAAACATGCAGTACAACTCTCATAAAACTTCAACGTAAACAAGATCATATCAAAACACCACACAATTTGGCAAAAACATGGTTAGTGTCATGATATTTTCTGTTTTTTAAAAAAAATAATTGATCCACAAGCTTTTTACTTATACGGGGCGCTTTTCATGGAAAGTAACATAACAAAATGGAGCCCCACTATCGTGATCTTACATTAAAGTGGGACTTTAGCAAGGTCATCATTGTACAGAAACCGACACTGTTGAATCCATTGAATAACGACAATGTCACGAAACCGATACAACAAGAACCTTAAACTAACGACCCGATTCCTTTTAACTATTTACACTCTTTTGTATATCAAATAACGTAGTGCATGCTAACATACAATCTTGTTAACTTCCAACATAAGCATTGCAAATTCATCTCTGGCAATTCTTGGTGGACACAGCCATACATCGGTTTTTACATCTTATCCAAGCTAGGGCTGATGCACAATCAGTAAAAGGGGGAGAGAAAATAAATAAAACAGCCGTGTAGGGATAAAAACTTAATTCAGACAGAGACAAAGCGGCTGGGGCATATCATTGATCATACATGCATAAACATTCATCTTTCCCAAGATTGGGTTATTTCCATTTGCCTTCTTGCCGTACACAAATATACCAGACAAACAGGCATCTGAAAAAGGTTCATCGACTCAAAAGAGAGGAATTTCACCATCAAGAGCAGTATAACAAATTCACTACAACACAATTGGGATAAAAAAAAACGTGAATATTTTGAGGGGAAAAATGTTATTAAGTGGCAAAACGTTTAAGATAAATGGATTATGTCCTTATTATACAACAGAAAAACAATTTCATGAATGCCAGCTCACTTTTCAACAATTTTAAATTTTCAACACAAAAGTCATGGAGAGAGGGGTTTGCAGTTGCCACATAAAAATGCTACACAATCCATCCATGTGTGGATGGAGGTACAGTACTTTCAGCAGAAGACAGTGCCTGGAAAACATTGTATGTGCAAAAATATTCGAACCGGATAGTGAGTAACAGACCAGTTCACAAAGAAACTTTGCAACAACAACAAACAACAAGTGCCCTAGGAAGGAGCAAATATTTCAGAATAAACTCTGCTTTGATTTGTATATTTCAAACTTTCGATAAGTTTTTTGATGTTGCGGAAAATGTGAAAGAAATGCGTGGTTACTTTCCTCGGATCAGAGCACTACTCGAAGGTAAGAATCTTATGAATTATGAACACAGTTTCGTGTCAACAGAAAACGGGTGCCACGATGTTAGGTGATGCTGTCGTGAAATGAAAAAGAAAAGGGTTAGAGTGAATGGCGTCGTGAATCCTTCCACTTGTCCATTAAATCAAGCTCGCATCTTCCTGCACAAAGGAATTTTTTTTTATTGTTTGCGATCAATTTTTTCTCGCTAGCTATTTTATGGCATCGGTGGTTTTCGAAATCCTAAAAAACGGAAGATTAGTCTTTGAGACCGGAGTGGAAAATGGCAATATGGGCAGAGTAATGGATGAGTTGGGATAGTAGAAAAAAAATGTGGGCTATGTGCATCTCTCGTTCTCTCCACCATTTGCAGTGACGGACGTCGACTTTCCCGAAGCGTAATCAATCACTGCACAATGGTTGCAAAGGTACCAAAAGGCTGAAAACGACAAGACAACGAGCAAGAAGAATCGATATAGTCAGGCCTCATCACTACTACAACAACAACAACAGGAATCCACGGTTACCTAGGCATGTTCGGTCATCGGCGAATGCGTAGTAGTGAATCGAAAAAGGAAAACTCGTACACGTTCCGGAATAAAAAAACAGATGAAATTGCCCATCACCAAACATTCACAATAAACGTATCCCTAGTTGTTATCCTAGTTGGAAAATAACCTGTCAGCTTTAGGTTAAGGCTGTCATCAGAAATTATTATATTAAACATGTATTTTATACCTCATGTAAAATTCATAGTCGGCAAAAAGGAACATTTTTGTAGAATCTTATTAACAAAATACTACTTTGTACTTGCAAACGTTTGCATATCTTTCATGCCAATCTATTCTCGAGAGACGTAGCCTATATATATGCCATTTCAAAAAATATATACTGTATGCAATGTATTAAAGGAAAATTTATATGTATATGTGCAACCTCACAGGCTTCAAACTGAAGTTTCATTTTGGGTTACCATTAATCATCAAGGTTTTTACAGATATTTCTACATTTCCCTTTTTCCAGCCTACCGACCAAGATGAAAATACCTCCATCATGCAGGCTAAGTATTAAAGTGATCTATCGTTAACTACATTAGGTACGATTATTACAAATGGCTGATTTTTCTTTAACTACGAAATGAAGAATCTTTCGACTCCATCACCACAAATCCTTTTCCCCAAGTGCAAATGCTATTACAGCTTGTTTGGCAACAGTAGAATACAGGTAGGGATGCCAAAGCATTTAATCCTCCATTACTGGTAATGTAATCTCCATTGAAGAATGCTTTCGTAGAAGTCAATTGGGAAGTCGTTCAAGAACACAGATGATAATAGCTGGAGAGGATTTCCACTGAAATACACCATTTTCTCCCCTGGCATTCAGCAATTTCTTTAAAAGGATTCATCTTACGTTTTCGCCATCTAATGGATCATGAATGCCATTGCCATGGAGCTTCGCGAATTTCTGATAATCTTCGACATTTTTTTAAAGACCTTTTTTTTGTGCTCTGACTTGATTTCACGCTGTTCCCCTCTCTCGAGCGATCGTTTCATTTGTCAATTTAATCAAACAATCTCAGCAGTCGTGCTGATTGGCTTTGCTATGTCGCATTACCTCAATGTCGTTCCATTGGTTAGGAGCAAAAGAAGAACAAAAAAAATGCAGTAAACATGCAGGCTGGATATGGAATTATATATAAAATAAAACAGCGTTGCCAGCGCAAATGGCGCATAGAGGTGGAGACGAATGCAATCACGAATTAACCGAAGAAAGAAATGTTTTATGCAAGAATAAGCTACTTTTTCGAGCGTTAGATTTCTTCAAACGGAATGGATATTAGATATGTCGCAGAGGCGCAATTGTTTTACGCTTGACGAAAATGACTGATGGCATTTGCTACAGGGGTCATGCGACTGATTTTCAATTTGTCAAACATAAGAAATATGACACAACGTCACGTGTCACATCCTCGTGGTGGATCTATTTCTCCCAAACGTTGGAGGACAGACAATACCAAAACTTACCATCTGTGGACAAGTGTAGCAAAATCGTGACTTTTAGCGCGTTATAGCACGCGATCATAAATTCAGTACACACTCGAACAATGCCACAACTCTGTGTCTTGCACTTCATATTGCCTAAGAACGTTTTGTTCAGTCGGCGTAAATCAAGTCGCGCTCTAAATTTACGACCACATTTGGTGGTATATGAGGTTATGGCGATGGGGAATAACAATGCCCAACTGTTTTTTTTTTTAACCGCGAAAACTGAGGGGGTTGCATTCTATGAAATATCAACTAAGAATTCTTAGAGTTTACCACCTTTCTGAAACACTGACATGACTTTCCCCCCGAGGACAACCAAAAAATCCAGGACCACATTTCCCTTCAGACTAAACACAAATTTGTAGCGGCAATAAACGTGTATACATTATAATTAAAAGACGTATACAGCATGTGTAATTCCGAAAATTTGCAGGCATGAAGGCAATTTACTAAATGGTAAATGTCTGAGCACTCCAGCATTACCATGGAAACTTTAACAATGGCGGATACATTACATATTATTAACGAAATCTCAAATTGCGTGCAATTGCTTTCATAATCAAAGTGCAGCGTAAGGTCTCTGCCAACATTAATTAATCAAGAACATGAATGTAGTCATTACTTTAGTAATATGCATTAGACAAGGACAAAAAAAAATCGTTGGATAGGCCTTTGAGAATTCAAAAGCCTAAGCAATGCAGACAGACCCATGCTAATTTCTAAGAACTGAAAAGTAGGGAAACATTAGTAATAAGTTGGTTAGTCAGTTTTTATATTTAAATTTGTGAAAAGTCTAACAGTTTTTCTAATACTCAACCCAATAATCTAGGTTAAACTTTCCCGTGTCTTGATTTACTTTCAGAAGATGGCCAAATGACGTCCTGGGACGTGCCCCTGTCCTAACACTTGGCCTGTGGATTTTAGGAGTGTTGGGACATCGGCACTTGTAAACATATCTTGTACATGTATACCAAGGGTATTTGTACATATCTGTCCTCCCCAGGCCAACTTTGCAGGAGTGTGCTATCATATCATTTCTGTCAAGCAAATCCAGACATACAGTGACACTTGGACTGTGGGGATGTCAGGTCATCGACACCTTGGGATTTGTATACAACTAGTACATGCACACCGATGATACTTGCCCAATACCTGCCAACACAGGCCAAGTATCGACAGGAACCTCGCTATCGGTGCTATGACAGGAAGGACTGAGCTACCATATGATGTTTGTCAAATAAATACAAACATGTACAAAAGCTCCTGTGCATGCAAAGTAATTGAAATATGTGAATTCAAGATGGCGGTTAATTGAAAACCGCGGCGTTGAAAGCTCTAGTTAGTTTGGTCTAAAAAAAACCCGCTGCCGAAAGCCATGACACACAAAAGCAGCGAAGCCGGTGATTAAACGCGTTTCAGATATTCACTCTGAGCACTTGCCAGAAAGCGTTTTAATCTCGTAATGAAATTTCGCACTCGACGGCCATTCCCGCGCCTAGAAGCCCCATGCATGCACGTTGTAATTCAGGGGGAAAAGTCAGCCAGCTATAGACACGCCACGCCATTACCACATTTCCCCGCGAGAATCATTGGGGCCATATTACAGCAGCAGCAGCAAAACTATCTCTCGGCAAACTTTCGAGAGCGAAGCCCTCCCGAGTTTACACATTCGGATGCACCCGAGATCTGCGTTTGATAAATTAGAAAACATTAATGACGGCAACAGCACCTCGGCACACAAACTCCTCACTTCCTCTTGTCACGTCGAAATGAGTAATGAAATAGTGAACCGTTGCAAGGGTTTCAACGGTGAATTATGAAGGCATGGCATGTAGACGAAGGGCAATCTTTCCAAGAGGGTGGGGGGAAAAACTACACTAACAGTAGTACATGTACGTGTTCAGGAAATTCTCCTGACTGCACGCTACAAGCGCCATTGCTCGTTGCGGTTTAATGAGGCGTAGGCAGCCAAACGAAATCAAATGTGTTATTTCCACAACTGGAATGGTACTTTTGGAAATGGAGAGAGACAACGGGCTGGCAAATTATGCAAAGCTGGAGAGCACAAATGTAAATGAAGTCGTGGGGAAACTGCCAACGCCAACTAGTGCAGATAACGCGAGAATTAATTTGCTTTTTTCTCTATTCTTCTTTCTTTGGAAAGAACAATTCGGAAGTAAGAAATGGCAGTTATTTTTTAAAATGTAAGCTAGATAAGGGCCAGGGTTCCTACAATTCTGATACGTTCCAACGTAGTGGAATTATCCTTCCTTGAAAATGGGAAATGCAACATTGCTGAAATCTACCCTGCTATTGGTATTTTTTGCATGCTGACAAGCACAGCTGTTGGACAATTCAATTTAACGATTATGTTTGGCGCCCTTGAAGGTATTTGGACTTTTACTCCTTGCCAATACATATCCCTTCAAAACGGAAACTACCAATTTTGTAAAATGTTACAATGCTTAGATTTGTTATTTTAAGCAAAAATGACATCCAATCCCAACAATCAGTCAGAACTGAACACCATGCTCCTCTCATTCCCTCCAACAAAGACGTTGTCGTAAAATGATCTATGAAGAATTTTCAGAACAGGACAATATAGGATCGTACCAGAAAATTCTACACGGAGTAATTGTTTACAACGAGCATAATGAGCTTTAATCTCAGAATCCTGCCTTCCAAAAGAGCGCATAGTTATAAGCCAACAACAAAAGAAGCTATACCATCTGAATAAAAGCAATCTAAGGAGCGGCTCGTTTGCATTAACCGGTACAGGTATTTGACAAAAGATGGAAAAATAGGCTCAGATATGAAAGCTAGAGGTTTCTAAAAAAAAAAATCTGAGCTGTAATTCCCGATTCAAACGACGCATTCGAACCGACATAAGGTTGTAGAAACGTGCATCTCGCTTTTATGGCTTATACGCACGTAGAAGTTAGGAAATGCACAGATTGCCCGAATATCGCATAAAACAAAGTTTTAGAGGACGGTTTAATACAGATAGGGAGCCATGCATTTCCTTCCCCCCCCCCCACTTTGATATTTGCAGTCATTTTCCATAAAATAGGTTCGCGTTAAGGAAATGGGAATCACGCTCGGGTGCACGCAGCAAAATAATCTCAAAAAGGAAAACAACTTGGAGGAAAATGGGGCTTCAACCTCCCGATATCAAACCACCCCATCCTTAAGTACAAGTAAAATCCCCAATTACATCTATAGGAGTAGGAAAGCATGTGACGGATTTGACCATCCACGCCATATTAATCGGGAGCCAACATCTTAGCCCAACTCCGACAACTGCAGAATCAATCCATGCATGCATTTGAAACATAAATGTCAGGAAAATACTAAAAGGATGCCGAATTTCAAGATGTCAATTTCTCCTCGCATCTGTTTACTGACACTTCAAATGCAAGGAGATTTGCCGAAGCCATCGTCCAAATCTAAATTACACGGACACCAGTTGACAAGGAACCTACAGTAAAATAACTGTCATGTTACAGTCATTCAAACACCATCATTTTTTATGAGTTGGTCACCAGATTCAAGAATTAAGCTGCCACCTAAGTTGATTCTGCCGTGAATTAGCACGATAAGTCACTTTGAAATTCTTGCCAAAAAGCTATCTGGTCGCCACTTGAAGATTCTGTGACATTGAACAGTGAAGTCAAAAACCACCAATCTGTTAAGAAAATCTGTCAAAGAGCTTTCTAATTTTGGTAACTCCTAAATACCATACATTCTTTTTTGGGAATTTGTCAACAAGATCTGCCACGAAATCTGCCTTCTAAACTCTAGCAGAGTAACTTATTGCTTTTTTCTAAACGAGTACAAACCGGCATAAAGTCGAAACGTTTAAGGTTGACAATGAAACGTTGAGTTTGAAATTAACATGAAATGAGCTTTTTGAGTGAAAACAAAAACAGTTGTCAGTAACAATGCCCGAGTCCCGTTTAAATAAATTTCACTCGTGGCCTTTTGTTAACCAACAACAAAAGAGTGAAGCACGCATACATCGTCACACAAATGCCTTCCCTGATATTGATCTGTAATGGATGAGATAAACCCCACCGAGGACAGGGTATACGAACCGCATTTATGATGGGGCATGGTGGCAATTCCAGAGTGGGGGACATTGAAACATGGAAAAAATGAAAACGGTCTCGTTTGTCCCAAATCCTTTTACAACACAAACAGCAATGTCCCATCAGGTAAAACGAGGACAATGAAGTTATGAAAGGGGGAGGGCTTTATCCCCCCACAAAAGCACACATTGGCAGAGTGCAAACAGGCGTCTGTGCGCTTAACAACTGCTTCGAGGTCATGCAACCGTGCAAATCCATCGATTCACAACGGATGGTTGGACAGACACCACCGGCTTAGGGCGGCTCCAATCATTTATAATAAAAATGTAGAAAGAAAAAAAAAGAAGTTATTACAAATGGCTACTAAATCGATAATACGGTTCACGTCATAGAAAACTACTACAAAAACCTCTTGCTTTGTGTGGATTTGAGTGACATGCCATCAATGGCCAGCAAAACATGGGCACGTTTGTAAGACACAGTATCATTAATGTAGCTCTTGAACATGTAGTAAGACAACTATCGAAGTTAGATATTACAGAAATCTTGACACATGCATTCCATTTTTAATTTGCATTAATTAACTCTTCAGGAGAGTCATGAGACTACGAACATTAAACGACTGTAACTTGTTATGGCTAGACAGTGTTCGATAAGCAGCGATGACATTGGGACTATTTTCAAATAAAGGCAGATTTTATGCAGCATTTGTTTACAAGGGCATCATTTCCAGTTTAATTATCGATTTTACTGTAAACGTAGGTTGTTAAATCTGTTTTCTACGCGAACAAGTAACATTAACTTGAAATAAAGGCCTCATTAGACACGGACTGGCTTTCGTTATTAATCACCGATTCAAAGACTTTATTTTTTGTAAGTGATTAAATTTCGGTGCAATCGGACAAACGGAGTTCCACTAAAGTATACATCGGTGCACATGTTGGCCGTCTTCAAATTCAAAAGAAAAATTGCAAATGTAGCGAAAGAAGCTCTTTATGAATCATTTAATCCGATTCTTCCTACACTTCACCGCACAAATAATATGATTTCGTTGACTTCTTTTGTGCAAAGGATCATATCATTTTTTTTTCTTCTTTTTCCAAATACAGGGATTTAATCGGCCGCTGAAAAATATCCTAAATAATGGGATAGGTGAATGGGTTCTGCGCAACGCACAGATGACGCCACCACTCAACCACAAAAACGATTACCATGCTATTTCATCCAGATTTTTTTTTAGCATAAAAGCTTTTTTGGGGGACGACGACTAACAGCGCCATAACTGGGACTTTCTATTACACATACACAAGCTCCTTACCCACAGTCGTGTTGCCAAGAGCTTCTGGAAATGCGTTGCAAATTAATATGCCGAAGGCCTTAGTAGCAATTTCATAATTAGTTATTGTAAATACGGGTAAAACTCGAGTGTGTCAACGATGCTGGATCTAATTTTGTCATTGGTCATGCGATGAGAGATATGACGAATGAATTTCATAAGCGAATTGATTTCTGCTTAATTTTTGCATTTTTGGATAAATGGCTAATTCCTAGCAGATAATATGCAAGCTCATTTGACAAAATTTGAATAATTGCATTAGGCAAATTAGGATGCTCTGGGCTCTTGATAACGTCTACTTGATAGCCTCATGCTCACCAAACTGCAGTATTTTGATATTCATTAAACATATTAAACTAACGAGATATGTAGAAAGTAGAACAGGACAGCGAGGTTTAATAAAACGGGAAAATTCTTCATGACGAGGATGGTGTGAAGATCACAGGGACACATTTAATTCCACATGTTCAATAAAAAGATCACCATTAGCTTGTTTTAAATGCTGCATCCAGACAATAAACAAAAATGTGTTTTTTGTGTCTTTTATCGCTTTATTTCATAAATGTAACATTGAAAACTTTTCTGCAGGATGCATCTTCAAAAAGGGCTCATTCGTGTCATAAAAAAAATCCAACCCATTTCGAGTACACGTAGAAGTTAAGCTATCGGAAACCTCTCATCCTTATGGATTTCACCAAAAGAAACGTTAAGATGAGATTTGATTTCTGCCAACAATCCATTATTCAACAGCAAACAAATATGCCCTTCTCTTGGAGCCCCTCCTGCCAGAGATTGACTCGGCCCTGCAGCCCGTTTCCATGCAACGCATACATAATTCATGGCATGTTACACACGATAAAATTTAACTGATGAGAAATGTACTTTTAAATCCATTTAGGCATCCTATTTAGTATTCCAGTGAACGCACAATAGCAACAAGCTAATTCCCGTTAAGCCCGAGCATTTGTCGAGAAATAATGATGTTCGATCACAGAAGGAGCACACGTACAGTTTGATAAAAACTAATTCGTCACCTATGCACGCTTTTTCATATTATGCCATAGCATTAAAGTTTGTTTAAACACTAAATCTCAGCCTCTTAGCCAGCAGCATTCGTCATGATCCTATACACGTCCATACATTAAACTGTGTGTATCATATGGATGTTTTCCAACAGGGACATCACCAGCTTCTGTACACATTTCTAGTATGCAAAAAAAAAAAAAAAAAAAAAAAAAAAAAAAAAAGTCTGGTCTACTTTCTTGGCTATCTCATTGCACAAGAAGTTGTTTGAAGACCTTACTGCAAATGCATTGACCTTTTCTTCCCCTACGATTTCATCGTTGTTGTTTTTTTTTGTTCAATTTGTTGATTTCCCTTTCGCTGCGATGTGGCTAATCTATTATTTTTTTTGTGGGTTTTTTCCTGCCAGGGTCTCCTGTCATCATCGTCCAAGAATTACCTAACGTTAGTCATCTCGAGCCCCAAATAGAAACCCTCGCTAACCCAGCTGAGTGTCGAATTCTGGGCTGTTAAAACTATCAAAGTTTGGACGAGTACGCGGTGCAATTCATCCGCGGATAAAGGACACGAGAGAGAAATGAGGTTTTGGATTGCGAGCAACTCTTGCCCAAGTAACCGAAACCTCGGCAGATAGCCGCAGATTATACGCGAAGCTCTCCATCTCTATGGACACCAATTACCGCCGCGAATGCAATTGTCTTTGGCGGATGAAAACGTTTTTGGTTATTACGAGGCTGGTCTATTGTTAATCTATAGAGCAGCGAATTACTTCCAGTAGACGGAGGAGAAAAAGGTCGTGCAGATTGCGAACGGAACAAAAGATTCGCTGAATAAGAGCACGTAAAAGAAGTATATGCGGCCATTCGAGTTATGAATTTCTTGAGCGATTGTGACCATCGTGCAGAGAAGACAGTCGCACAATAGGAATCAATAAAACGAATGAATAACTCTTTAGGTGCCCATTATGCGCCTGTATAACTGCACAAAGATAGACTGAGTATATCATAGAAGAAACCATGGATTCTTGATAGTGCCCTTTAATTTCTAAGATAAGCAATGAATGCCGCACCAATTACAGGCATTGGACATTGCCATCGCCATTTCTTGGGGTTATTAAACATTGAGGTGAGAAGCCTGGTCATTTCTCTAAGTAACAACAGTGAGATATGTACATGTTGCTCCTGAATATGTTACCATTTAGATTCTACAAGTGATCATAAACTGCAGAACAAAATTAGCTTTAAGTTATTTGAAGAGAAAGTAAAATAGATGTATCCTTGACTGGCATCTAACTCAACGATTTCCATGTTTTTATTTTATAAATGTGATGCAAATAATCGAGCATTTCACTGAAGAGCTTATGTGCGTGGAAACCACTCGATTTAATCCTTCCAAAGCAATTTAAGCGCTAACAAACATTGAAAGCCACGCTAATCCGTTATTAAACAGCGTTAACCCGCCGTTTCCAGCGCTTGGAAGCTGACTATCACGCTGCTCATCAGTTCGATGCAAATTTGCAGTAATGTGAAGAAAATGTGATTATTTCGCAATTACGGTTGAAACGAGAAGCCTCATCGGCGGCGGTTAACAGCGTTATTTTGCATTCAAATTCCCACGCAATTATGTAATGAACACATTATCATTAGACATGTGGTTGCCAATCGCATCCCATCTGGGTTTGGGCATGTCAAGCGCTAATTTCGTTAACAATCGGATTGAAAATGGTAATTCAATTGATAAGTTAGCGCATTTTGGATACCACCGTCTACTTGACCAAATTTTCCAATGGGCGAAACCAATTTGCTGCTTTGTCCAAGAGCATGACAATCAAACTTGTGGTCGGCCATCTTATCAGTCTTTGCATCATACCTCGTTCCAATAAATTTAAACCTGTCCAGTTACTTACCTAAAAGAGAGAAGAAAAAACACATTAATTTCAAACGAAATATTGTAGCATCACAACAACAAAAAAACAGCTGAAACTTGACAATAGTAAGTCGCCTAATAAGTAATGTCACGTGAAAAACGTGTTTATCATGCTAAATATAATATGAAAATATTTTCAAACACAAGAATTGATCTACATGTGAGCTAAATTCAATAATAATTACTAATAACTTTAGTGAAGCCAATGTATACGAGCTCGTATGCAGTGCAATGATGAGATTATGGATGGTAATAAAAAATTGCGCCAGTGCATTAATGAACAAGATAAGTTTTAAGAATTCTGAGAATACGCGAGAAGGATTCAAATCCAGGTTAGATTGTGCAGATTAAAATACAAACAAGACAACATTGCAGTTATCTCAGAAACGTGATACATAAAACTGGGCACTAAATTACTTACTTCCGCCAGAGGAGTCATAATGAAGCAGACATAAGACCAAAACCATTTTTATAAGTGAATACACAGAACACAAATTTTAATCGATAACACGTCCATCTACTCTACTCTTTACTAAATTCACGTTTAGACTTAACAACGGTTTTAAATTTCATCTTAGCACAAACTGAATGTTTGATGGCAAGATGCATAAAAACCTCTGCAAACAGGACTACAAGGCGACATTTGAATAACCATTATTTTAATTACATGCCTACTTTGAACAGCCTGGCTTCTTTTAAAAAGCTCGGAGCAATTAATCAAACGTGTGTTTATAGAGAAGGTCCCAGTGGGACCCTTTAACATTTCTCCTACGAGAAATGGTTACAGGGCCTGCAAATTTAGGACAGAGCAATGGATTTTTTTTTTTTTTTTTTTTTTTTTTTTTGCAGAATTAGCACCCATGGTTTAGCTAGTCGTGTGCGTTGTAATATAATTACGGGAGTAAATGCAGGTTTGTTTTAGTACCTTGTGGCGTGCATGACCCACTGTTAATTATATTAGCGAGTGCAGTTATCAAATTCAGACAATAGGGGCTAACAACCGTATGTTTCGCAGCCATTGTTGTTTTACGACGCTTCCGCAACGGAGTTTTCTCGGTTAACCTAATTATTGACGTGCCCTTAGATGGTCATTACACTTTCAATCTTCTAGAATGCTCGTCTAGGACTGCAGGGGCACTGCAAATCCGCCATATTGAATGTTGGTTATCGTAAACACACGCCGATCGTTAAACAAATGAAAACGACCAACGGGTTAAAAATCTTAGAAAGAAATTCCACGGTCTCTTCTTTGCCCTGGATGAACAGTCGAAGCCCATTACACGTACGCGTTTATCTAATGAGGTTCGCTCCTTGGTGGCGCTACATTAAATACCAATTGTTGCTAGGGTTTTAGTAGTTTTGAACTTGGGCTAGGAGAAACTGTTGCTTTAACGTCTCGTCTATATAGCGCAATAAAGCAGACAGTTAAAAGAGGTTTTATCATGCGTTTTCCAAAGGACTACACGTACAGCTTATTTTATGTTCAAACCAAAACTTCAGTTCGCAGTAACCCTAGTGGAAAAATGATAAGGGCCATATTATGTCCCATATTTATTTATTTCCCATTTCGTTATACCTGTCGGAATACGTCTACGACCATGTATGGTGACGTTTGTCCAAGAACGGAATAAAACATTGGACCTAGGTTGATGCTCAAAGTACACACGATGCAGAAAGTGGACACGAATGGAGATATTTAATCTAATATGGGCATACTGTACATGGTCATACATTCGAATGCACAGTATGGTCATTTGTGGTCATACATTCGCACATGTAACCATTTATGAACAAGCATGTTATGTTTGGGTATATATACACAATGTATGTATGTCCATATATGTAACGCAATATTTTTTCACCAGGGATAAAATGTATTCCTAGGCAAAAAGTCATTGTAAAACTCAAATTTACCTATTCAATTCAACATTGAAAAATGTGGACATACAAAATAGAAAGTTCAGCAAAAACAGAAATATATAGGATTTAAGCTTTCAACGGTAGTTAAAGCAACATTGAAGTTCACTATTCAAGTTCTTATTCCAGTTTAAGAGCACCCTAGTGACCTATAGCATTGCGTGCGCAAAAAAAAAAAAAAAAAAAAAAAAAATAGGGGAGTTGCAGCAGTACGGCCCATAGACATCTTGATTTCGCATAAATGAATTTACCCACCACAAAAAGGTCAGTCTGCGATGAAGGATCCTTTGCACCCCCTTTTTCCCAGGCTGCCCTATCCACTTATTAAAACAAAGAAAGATACAAGAGGGCGTGAGTCACCCACACTATCATAACAGATGCCAAGCATCGATCAGGAAGTTTCCATTGCGATCAATGGCAGTCGAGCGCCATTTTTGGAGTCATTGTCCCTGAGAAATATTCATCGGCAAAGATAATGGGGATTGATTTTCCAATGAATTGCTAAAATGCGACTCAGTCATAAGATAGCACGCTTCCACGACAAATGCACATTTCCTGAACGAGCACACACACACAAATTGTATTGAATTTTAAGATGTGTAAACAACACAACCCAGCCATCACCCAAAGACAAAAAAATCACTAAACCAGAAATCGACCGATGACTATGTGCTGTATCAGCACGAATACATATACGAAGAAAGCAAACACTTCCTAAGTTACAAGACACTGGAGGGCGTTTGCATAATACGACCGTACTAGAACAGCCAATAATGCCTTGCAATGGATTATTTACAATTGTTGAAAGCACGAGTGTATTGATACAATGCACAATATGTCATTGTCAAAATTCGCCAACGTTGCCTAGTGCTTGTCAAGTTTTGATAAAATTTGTTACTGGGCAATAAACTAGTTCACTAACAGTCCATAAAAGTCACGTGCCGATTTCAAAAGAAATTAACATAGGCGTAGAAGGATTCTTTAATCTAAACATTGCAGAAAAGCCATGCTTTTTCTCGTGGAATGAACACAGCATGTTGTAGATCGCTTTTGTCTAGTTAGTACACCAGACTGAGATCAATGTTTCTCATTTTGAAATCATAATGTAGCTGAAATAAATCTGTCTAATGCATGCTTACGAGAGAGCGCCATGTATACTTAAGGACCCTTCTGAAAATAAGCCGTAGAAATCCATTTCGTAATGAGAAATCCATGTTAGGGGAAAATATCAGAGTTAAAACAGGTTAGCATAATTTATATCCGGGCCAAAATTTTATAATTTTCATTAAACAAATGCAGTTCGTATAGTCGCGCAATTAAATTAAACCTACGGTTACTTTTCCTCGTGAAATGACTCATCAGAAATACAAATGGTTTTTGGCTAAGACAGACGCTGGCAAAATATCGATTTTGAAAAGAGGAATGTTTAATTAAACTTTCGCTGAAAAATAAAGACGAGGAGAAAAAAAAATGCTTTTTATAGGATTTTAAGGATTTGAAATGTGTGCTGGTTTTGAGTCTCTTGGGATCGTTGGGGTAAAAAAAAAGGTTGGATTTTTTTCTTCTTCATAAGATGATATTAAAGCTAGCTATATGTAACATAACCAACCACCGAGGCTTATTTCGTATAACATGAAATGGGAACATCTGATCCATTATTAATGAAACCTAGTAAATAATTGTTTCCTCCCGATCGACCAGTCGAACACTAACAAAAAAAAATAATAATAATTACAGCGGTAAGGTGAAATATTACTCATAGAAACACGTGAAATTGCGTGGAAACTTATATGAGATTATAATGAATACCTTTGCCACGGAATACATTGGGGAAAAACGCAGCGCCCTCTATGTTGCAATCTGTGCAACAGGTTAAACAGGACCAGAACCTCAAAAGCATTGATACCACTACCAAAGAAGTATAATTTCCAGCATCAAAGCACGAGTTTTTCATAGAAGGCAGAATAGTGCCCATTACAGACGACATTAAATTTAAGTATTGTCCCTGGAAATGAAATAGCAAGTAGGTGACGGATAGAGCACACATAATGAGTTGATATCGGAAAAGGGATCAGTTTTAACGGCGCTTAAGCGCCAATCCAACTCTATGGGTTTGTTCACGCAACGGGATTTCCCTTGGTCCGCACGGAATAAGCATCAACAGTTTATTTTTCCCTTCAAAACCAACCACAATTATTCCGGTCATAAAAACGCCGCATTTTTTTTTAAACAAATGGAGGCTACGTTAAACTGCGCACCGAATTTAGCATTCATATTTAATGTTTAGTGCTTTTATGATAATGTGCAAGCACCCATACTTTTCCTCATGACCAAACAAAGAAACGTGCTTTTACACTTTTCGAAAAATGAGCGATGAATTTGCGAGGCCCATTGCGAATTAAATTGGCGATATTTAATTGGCTAGGGCAGTGGTTTTCAATGGTAATGCAATGGTACTTTGTAATCAAACAGATGCTGCAATATTTAACACCAATTTCGTTCTATACTTCTGACAAATTTTCATGAGTTTCTGCTGTACAGTACAATATTTTACTAAGCGAAGTTCCTCCATTTATTTCACTGGAATTGAGGTTTGGCTGTGCAAACAGTTCCAGATTATCCCGAATGTTATGCAAACAAACCATAAAAATTAAATATCCATTTCGCAATGTTTACCATTGTAAATAATTGATCGAAAATCAAATTAAAACAACGTTATGTTTATTAATGTGGGTTGTTTTAAATTATGCAAAGAGATGGTGTTGCATCCATCTGCACAGGACGTCAACTCCAACGTACGAAATATCCTTTAATGAAATATTTAAAAAAGATTGATATATAGACGTATTCAATGTACATAAGTGTGTCTAAAAATTTAAACAAGCTGTTCACATACCGATAAAAATCTTCCTAAAACCAATGCTGCCGAGTTAAAAAACGAGATAGCCAGAGACGCGAGGACGCTGACAGTGTGACCCCCCAGCACTTAAAATTGCATCGAAAGTGAATTTAATTGAATGTTCCCTATTAATTTAATGACACGACGAAACATTCCGTTCGCCTTTCTGCACAATGAAACCGCAGTTTGCTCATTTCGCCAAATTTGATAATAACTCATGTCGATGAACAAAAGACCAGTTCATGCGTTTTCGACATGAGCAATCTTGCGTTATTAAAATTGCTAATGAAAGGCACGGTTATAATTGCGATTAAAACGAACTTCACTTAGCAAAAGCAACGTCAGAAATCGGTTGATCTCATTTGAAAAACCAAAGAGCATTACAGTATACAGCTCGACTTTAATACAATTTCCATTCAACCAATGCAGCCCGAGAATTAATTAATCTTTATTCTAAAACAAGTAATAAGTCATTTAATCTCAGGACATGGTTACTTAATCCCCGTGCAACCGGCCATACGTTTAATAATGCTCAACTAATGCAATCAACACCTCATCCCAAGAGGATACAATTAGCTCCAAAGCCACGCGGCTGCGAGTTCACGATTCCATTAAAACAATAGCGCCATCTATGCACCCCTAATTGCGGTGGATTAACAGCGCCATCAACCAACTTATGAGAATGAAACGCAGCTCCAATTACAATTGTGCTAGATGATTTGATGCAGCCTTACATAACACGTGTGTATGCAGTGATTGCCCTACTACAAGGGGTTTAATATAAAATGGGGATTAATCCAAGCATAATTAAGTCTTGGGACCCGTGCATAAGTTAAACCAAATAAACAATATATATATATATATATATATATATATATATATGAAATGCCACTCTGCCCTTCTGGATCTGTTAAATTGGACAGTACCAGTTACTTCGATGACTACTGATAGCAATAACAGTAAAATTGAATATTGGATGAAGAGATCCAACACCAAAAAAAGTCTAGAGGCCCCTGCCCTTGGTTAAGTTGAATGACAAACTCACCACTGCTGACTTCTGATAATGCTTTAATGTTGTTCAGGAGACATGAACAGCGCGGGGTCAGCAAGTTCACAGCAAGGTCACACAGTTCAAGAAGTTCAAGATAAAGATTTGAAACATTAAGTGGGAGATGAAGCACTCCTTCGGTCAATCATCAAGTCTTACAAGAGTGGTCATCAAGATGCAACGAACAGCGAACGAATGAAAGTGTAAACCCGTCGCAGCGTGACAGAACCGCGGCCAGACGTCTGTTTAAACCGCCGAAACGCGGATTGACCACTGGCTACTTTCTCGCTCACTTTCAAAAGTCCCAAAATGGCCGAAGGCAGCGCCGTTGCAAAAAGCCCCAAAAATGAGGAAAATGTGATCCGACGCGACGATGGAGAAGAAAGACTACGGGTAAAAACAGAGAGGAGAGGGCGACGAAGGTGGGGGGGCGCTGCGAGCGGGACAATAATACAAGTGCGATCGATAATCGCAGGCTGGCGGCCATCTTGGAAGCAACGCTGCTCGCGTTATTTGGAACCTCAAATCCAATAACAATGCTTGACAGGCGGTGAGATCGATGACGCCATTTGCATTCTACCCAATCACCTTGCCGAACACACTTGCCACGCACTCATTTTACGATCACCTCAGCACGCCAACATTGTGGAACCAGAACCAAGAAATACGATACTATTACGTGATGTAATAAATGTTTTACTGCAGGACGTCGTCAACCTTATACAGATATTAAAAACATCTTTAAAAAAAATCGAAACTCATCTAATACCGTGACAGTTTGATTGCTACAAATTTCCAGCAATGCAACAGAGTTCCTTCAGAAGTAACATTTTAAGGTATTTAAAATGGTATTTCCAATTACCCTGGCAAGATAGCGTGGGTTAACGTTTTAATCAAAAGCTGGAATGAAATCAACAATCCACATTTCTAATTGACATTTAATCGAACTTCCATGTCTTTAAGTTATTTTTCATAAAACTTGACAGCGAGATTTTCATTGCATCACAACCCATAACTTTTGAGGCTGTCAATTTTTATAATTGACATTCAAACATATTTAACATGCATACACTTCTCGTGCCGCGCCCATCGAATATCTGTTTCATGTTAAATCCAATAATTCCTAACATTGAACGCATGGCCTAAAATGGCGGTCACTGATTGCATATGCACAAAACAACGCCAGAGCTAGTGCATGGGCTTCCAGGCATAAATTTGGAAATTCTTGGAAAACGTGCAGTTAGAATGGGAGAATTTAGGAAGGGTGGTGGTGAAAGATTCATGTTCCTCGGCTGAATCACGAGTGAATTAGGAGAGTTGATCGAATAAATAAAACGCTGCAATTTGAAAGGGACGCGTACAGCGCAGTATACCTTAATGGCGGCCAGAGCCATTACCGAAAGGGTTATTGCGACAGAAATTCCCTTGGGTTTTATATATTAGGTGAAATGCAGGCAGTTTGGGAAACTAATCGTAGAGTTTGATAACGACGAAATTTATTAGATAATACAAATTTGAAAGCGCCACGCAACGAAGGCTGCATGGGCTAAAACTGAAAGTCGCATTTTGGTGAAGTTTATGAAAGGGGCCGCTTAAGGCACGGAAAACGGATCCATCAGATTTAATTTCTAGGAATAAATTTTCGCAAGCAACTATAAGGGCGGCATTTAATTAAATTCCGCTTAATGAATGGTCGCATTCGAAATGAATAAAATGAGAAAAATTCAATTAACGCTTAAAAATTGAATACAATTAAAGACGCGCTCCTTTTTGAAGACTGACAAAAAAAGAAAAACTAATTTAAAAAATAGTCACAACCCTAGCATGAAATTGGTATATCCTCGAAGCAAAACTTTATATTAAGTATCACTGGATCAAGGGTGTTTTTATAACATATCCTTGTTAACTAATTAAACCTTTAAAAGTTGATCATAATTTATAGTATTCGCGTCCGTTTTTATCAATGTCACCTGTTAAAACACAGTAACACAAATTTCCATTTCCATATGAACCTAGACAAAATGAACACGATTGTCATTTGAAACAAATCGATAATGATTTCACCTCGCCTATTATATTACCCTTTATAATTATGAATTACTTCAGGCGAAAAGCTAGATTTTATCAACACTACTCATTATACATTGCAATGAAGTCCAAATCCCTATCATGGCATTACTGCTGAATTTGCATTAATTCCTCAACAAGTCTAGACCTGTGGTGTTTCGAAAACAGGTGGCGCTGTTCGCCACACTAGCAACGCCACCTATAGTGACGCGGTGGAAAAAGTCAATGATGACACTGTCGATGATAAAGATTTAAGGCAGCTAGTGTCTCCAGATCTCCAAAACTAATTAAATGGAGCGCAGTGATGATGTTCATCGAAAGACACCCCCAAAAATACAAATAAAAGGCATAAACCATGCCGATTATGAACACGCATGTGTTGTTGTCAAAACAGAGCACGTGTAATTAAGGACTAATGGAAAAGCGCTTCGTCTAATTAGACCGCATGTATATATTCATGAAATGATCTGCATAAACATCGGCCTCGATTCCACTGACGCCAACAAGATGGCCGAAACAGAGATTGCTAATTGTTTTTACTACATAAAATAGAAGAGCTTGAACATTTCCAATAGGTTAAAGTCACGCGAGTCCTCGCAGTCCGGATAAATCGTACTATAGTGCATATACAGTATACCATGTAATATCCGGGGAAAAAAATTACAAACCTAAAACGCCATTACCTCCTAACAACCCTGTAGAGACACGATACGGAGCGCCGTAAGGTCGTAACCGGAGAATTAATGCAATGAAAATTCACTAATTAACAAAATGTTGAAAGTAGCTAAACGTTAGTGCTAGCTCTTCAACTGTTTCTGTAAGTCGACGAAGTCAGTTAGTGACATGTCAGAATTTTGTAAATTATCTCAATTGCAGAAAATTCAATATTCGTCTAAGTGTATTTCCTGAAGCTCAGCTCTAGTAAATTTGCGTTGAATAGGATCAAATTGCACAAATAGTAACAATGTAGTCACGCATAATGTATGTAGGCACCTTTGCTTATTAGTAGGCACGTCACAGCAAAGGGTTTAAAGTTTTGAACCTCAAATAATTCCACAGAAAAATGCACGAAGATCAAACACGTGGGTAATAAACATAGCATAAATGGCTCCCCCAAAACTGCTGCATTTTTTAACTTTATTAACTTATCCAGTTTTTAAAAGAATTTTCCCTGACAATTGGTAATGGAAAACTTGATATGCCATGTCAATTTCCTTTTCCTCAATATATATATAAGCAGCAGACGGAATTTACATTCAAGTATGCAATGCCGATGAAAGGTGAAATCCCTGAAGAATGTTATATTGTACATAGCCTATATAAACTAAATATGAAAATCTATACAAAAATGTTGGGGCATAAGTAGATAAAAATAATAGAAGTTTGTGAAAGTAAATTGGAATGGGCATTTGGTGATGCCATAGCCTGATCCGTGGGTCAACCCACTTAATGGCAGATTACAACACCAACGACAGTAGGTAACATAACACAGTCAGCGAAAACCACTAAGACCAAAGGAATTTACGATAGTAATGAAAATGATTTAGCTTCCACTGCCCACTGGTCATCATTCGAACATCCTCAAAAATGGAAACTGAACCATTTTCGTTTTTTACAGAAATGACTAAAAGTAACGCTTCTTCCCAATGGGCATTGCAGACCCCAGAATAAGAAGATACAAAGGAAACGGAGGAAATGTTGAAGAATTTGGACGTCCAGTTCAATAGCAGCCATAAAATGGCCATCTGTTGGTCATTTCATTGGGATTTTTTTTTGTTCGGACTAAATGGATCAAAGTGTTGTAAAATAAATACCATCCGAATCTTCCGTCGGAAAGAATTCGCCAATTCCCTCGGCGAGCGTTTCAGTTGGACGACAGTCATCGGATGTACACGAACAAAAATGTGTAATGCTAATGCTAGATAGTTTTGGTATTTTAACCAAAAGTGCGGAACACTAGTTATCACTGGTCAACTACACAATTTCAATGATTTCTCAAAATCGCTGAAATTATGAAAGTTCATGTAATGTTAGCAACTCCTTCATTGGATCCTACAAACCTGGTTTGCAATATTAATTTTTAAATGAAACTTTCAAAAGTTCTTAACATTTAAAAAAGTAAACAGGTACACAATACATTACATATACTGCAGTGTTATTTTATTTTAAAAATGAAATCCAGATTATTTGGTTTACTTTCTTAACCAGCCAACCTCCTTTTCAAACCAGGGCGAATAAGGGGAAACAATTTATGGAGTGTATTTTTAGAAATGGTGTTAAAACAGTTAACTGCGTTTAGCATCATTTGTTAAAAAACGAGTGAAATTAAAAATGTTGGCATTTAACAGATTATGAAGTTCCTCTCCTCAAACCAATGTCTCCCGCTGCAATAATGACCAGAAAGGTGTGAATATTTCAGGCAAGTCGTATTCCTAACCTGCCAGACCACGAGTACTAAAACCGTTATTTATTCACTTCCTTGCATAATAAATAAGATGTGAAGCCATTTGGGCCGCAATCTGCCGACCATTAGCAGTTGCAGCGGCCAAATTTGCGCAAAGAAATTTAGTGGAAAGGTTCGGTGTAATGAAATTCACTCGAAAGATAGGTAAAGGAAACGACGCCATGTTGTACATGTTTAAGGTATTACGTTACTTTATAAATAGGGGGACTTTTGATGGCCAATAAACAGGATCGTTAAAAAGATCACATAGTTAAAATTAGGCGATAATTAATAAACATGTTTAAGCATAAAAACAAGGTGATCGTAAAATAGTTGGAGCGGTTGCATTTAGATTACCTTTCTATCTAAAGTAATAGGAATGGAACAATTTTGTCCTCACTAAGATATTTACGCTATACATATCAAACATTAAGTAAGCTTGCTCATGAATGACATGCATACGAGATGTAATATATGTATATAAATATACATTCATTAGATGCATACAAAAATGTGTAAAGATGATATTCATGAATATATGAAGTACATTATGTAAATAACTGGCAGAACTTACTACTGTTGGCAGACAGTCAAAGATCGATAACAACGTTAAACTTACCTAAAAAAAATGAAACAAGAATTAGACGAATACAAGACTACTTAAATGTAACATTAAAGCAAATATAATAACACATTACTAATGGCAATGCTTTCAGAATAGCATGTCTATGAAACGTTTTGATATTGGACAAATCCCAAACAATTACTCCAATTTTAATATTCGATATATACATAGCGTGATTTAGCAATGAGAAACATTTCGTTAACTGCTATAGTCTTAGAAATAAAGTACATATCGAATATTATGAAATTGCTGATGCACCAGCAGTAGTTGCAATTCACGTATCCATTTGCATTTGATGATCAAGGCATGCCCTTTTTGTTTCAAGCTGTTCAAAATTCATATTTCAAGCAAATATATTTCATTTTGGCCCCTTCAAATATACAGTCCCTTTACGTGTAGGCAAAGCTGGTTTATCAAATACCACGATGTTGATGGGGTTTTTTTTATCTAGAGAAGAAACTAGAGGTACCTCGGGGTAGTCTTTCCTATCCAATATTGAGACAAACATCCATAATTCATGAAAATAACACAAGTTTGCCCTTTCATATATTTCGAACGTTTCTTTTTTTTTGCATCTATTGCGTACATTCCGAAGAGCATAAAGACCAAAAACTGGTCCTCAAAATACGTGTTCGTAAGAAAACGCGACTTCGGTATAAAACTAATATAATTCTTACATTCAGGCTTAAAACAAACATTGGCAACGCGAGTGAGTAGAAAACAACGATTTTTTCTCTCTACCATTTCTAAAGACCTTAGTCTGTTTTTCGAGAAATAATCGAGGAAATCGTGGACCTCGCTAGTAAATAAGTGAGGTTTTTTTGTGGGGATTCATATTTATATAATAGAAAACAGCTGTGCACCAAATAAATGAAATTCTAATCTTGGCAGGTCTATTATTTCCGAAACAGACGCTGCCATGAAAGGTTTCTTCAATATATATAAACGGCAGTAGTCACAAATCCCATGCCTGTGAAAGGAAAATTTCAAGAAAAAAAAATATGATAAAGATACCACTTTATTAAGAGAATTGTCGTTCCGTATTATTAATATCGTGTTCGAGATTACGCTGCTTAATTTAAAACTGTCTACATGGTTGAATTAGCAACTGACATCATCGCTTAATGTTGGTGAACCTTGTCTCCACGAGCAATATAACTTAATTACAGTAGAACCATTCTTAAAAAAAAATATAGCTCAAAGAAGTACAAAACAAATAAAATTGCTACTAAACTTTCCCGAAAGCCATATAATGTAAAATTTAAAAAAGGATTAAATTTGCAAATATGTATTGCAACACGAAGCTAATTAATTTAACACATCTTATTTTATTAATTATTTTGTTGACATATCAAAGCGTAGCAAGTTTATTGAAATTAATTGGCTACTCAAACAATGCGGTGAAATCAAATGTCAAACTGCAATTCAAAATTAGCAAACTTAATAAACTTGTTTTTCCAAAGAAAAAGACAAAAACTAAGAAATTGTCGTTGCAGCATCACCACGACGGCAACAATGTCTTCCCCAAACTCTCCTTTCAAATCTAATTTAATAAATCGTCTTTACGAAACGGGAATTGGATTTAATGACACTCCCCCTCCAGGTAAAATGGAGATTAAAATTCAATTAGGAAGAAAAATGTCAGCGAGGGTGAATACAAGTTGCAGTTCCAAACGCTTCTTTAAGGTAAACACAATTGGGATTTAATAGAAAATGGTAGAAAACAACCAGAAGCGAAATTTGTTGGGAGAAAACGAAGTTTGCGATCGCGTTGCTTCATAATTGTGGCCTTTGAAAACAATACAGTAGATAAGGACGCTGGCAACATCTCGCGGACGGATCGAATGTTTTATTCTAATGTATACACCGAAAATAAACAAAGTTAAGGGAAAAGGACCCGAAGCCCTTTGGCGTTCATTCGGCGAAATAAACTTTCTAATTGTATTTTCTATTCGCGATGAAAACCCCCGAGTCACGAGAAATGATAAGTCTCAGTTTTTCCGAACAAAACCCGGTGTGATTTTGGAAAAATCTTCTATGATTGCAGCGCCGTTGCTGATTGTTTCTCTCTGTATACATGTCGGATTCCGTGCTGTTCGTATCGCAATTTTCTTGTATTTTCCACCACCCCCATGCGACTTATGTTTTTCCACATTTTTCAAACTGGTTTATGGCAATCTCAAAAACCGACATCTAGCAATACAACGCCTAATATTACAACTTAGAAAGAATACAAAACAGTAGACCTAGTAATCCGAAAATCAGGCGTATGGCATATGCAAAAGTGACCAATGTGATTATGAAACCAAAAAAGCATTGCAGTTTAAAAACATCATGCCATTATATAGTATGTCAGTTTGGAATGTGTGGACATGACCAGACAGACCATGCTACAACAGATACAACAACAGACCATGCTCATATCCAGGATTTTCGTGTATACGGCAAGTCGACAAACACAACTGAGAACGCACACACTCAAAAACACATTGTTACGCAAAACAGGCCCACAAAGGGCCCAAAATAAAGCCTGAAAAGGAGTGTTTTTCTGCGTGTTGCCTCCAACGTTGCCAAGCAACGTGGGTATTGCGAGCCGGGGCCTAATTAAGCGCTATTCAAGCCCAGGCTATTGCGCAAGGATCTATTTTCTGTCTTGATGGACTTCATTATTATGGTGATCTTATTAAGTTTGTCGCATGCAGCACGAGTATACTTATTGCTAACCAGTAAACAATATTATGGCGCCACCGCAAAACAGCTAGGGCGAGTGTGTTTGTGTGTGTGCATCAACGTGAGGTTTATTTAAGGCATTATTCCACTCAATTAATTGGAAATTCCGGAAAACGAAAGGTCCGTGAGACGGAAACGCAGAAAATGCAGATTTCCGAGGGGAAAAAATGATGAACACATCAAGGAATGTCATAAAAAACGCATTGTTTATATCGCAGCCACTTTTCGAAATAGGGTAGTCTCATTCATTGCATCGCAGTATGACAGCGCAGTTTAGTTATGCCCCCACTCAATGTGTCCCACAAGAAGGTGGGGCCCTTAATTATGGATGAAAGAGATGGAAGGCAATTTTTCTTCATGATGGGGAAAAATTGAAATTGAGGAAACGCGTCAGTACCACACCTTAAAAAAGTGCGCCTCCATGGGGTGTATAATTGGGTGTCACTTCCGTTTAATGGCAATCATAACTCCAAAAAAAATATATATTATTAATTAACAATAAAGCCTAATGACAGGTAGCAGATGAAAACAAAATATTTATCTAGTATCGCAAAGTAAACTATAGAATCGTGCTTTTTTAATTACATCAGTAAAAAAAGTAAGCCAAAGAAAACCACAGAAAGTCAAGGAAGGCTTCAAAGAACAATACTGATGGAATTTTCTAGACGATAACATGTTGGCACGGCTGAAGATATAACACATAGCTTCCAGAAAAAGGACGGTTAGACCGTCAAATTTATCTTTTTGCATCCGCAATGAAACTGTGGCACTTGCAGGCGTCATCACGTGATGTTCCCTGCTGTTGTTGTTGAGCAGCGTAATTTGCCATTTCTTTGTGAATTTTACAACTGCGCCGAGTCGTACCATCTGCAAATGAAAATCCTTAAACAGCAATCTGACGTGAGTCGCAAGTAATAAGGGTGAAGAAAATTGAGGATTCAACCCAGGTAATCCGAGCTTTATTTCCTAAACAGGTCTAATCTGGAGATGGCAAGACGCGTGTGGAAACAGAGCACGGATTATACGGCGGTTGTGGCTTGAAAAATGCGCAGCGCCTAATGAATGCCAAAGGCAAATAATAAGTCTAATCAGCGTGGAAAATGAAACTTTCTAATTAGGCCGAAAGACAAAATTATTTTCTCTTCAGAGAAATAAACTTTCAGAGGGTCTTACTGCTAAGGCAGCCGCGTCCATAAAGACTCAACTGAAAGTTGACTTTACAAAGCTGCTTCGTTGGAAATGTTACTAGAAAACCATAATTCAGGATTAAGGGGAGAAATTAAATTCTCGGACATGCCCCGGTGAACGCGTTAACGGCTGTAAAACGACACATTTTCATAAAACTAATGGTCGTGCGACGGGGCATTAGGAAGGCAAGGCTGCAGTCGATAGCCGCAATTCTGCAAAACTAGTCTCACTTGTTTTAACGAAACTAGCGTCAGAAGCTGTTTTTCCCTACACTACTTTCAATGAGTTAGTGTGGGTACATTACAGTCGATTGCCATGTGGTCGCAGATTGGGCGACCACATTAGGGGCTTGAGTAGGAAGAAAAGCAAGCATCAAACCAGAGCTAGCATATGTGCACTGTTTGCCAAATAATACTATTATGACACACCCTACAATTGGGGTAGCTGCTTTCTGTTTGATTTTTCACTGAATAAGGCATCCATCACCATTGTCCGAATTCGCATGAATGACTGCGAGTGAGAAAAAAGCTGACCATCCTAATCCTTGATTGCTTTGCCAGTATCAGCTGCGTCCAGGTCAACAGGGCACCAAGTTTCCCTCTGTTTGCTTTCATGGTTCGCAAGCTTCCAAAAAAAATGTTATCCCAAAATGGATGTACTACTTTAGATGCATTGGCAAAGTAACGAAAGTTCCATTTAACGCCCTTTGCATCCCTAACCAGGAATACAATTTTCAACTTGCCTGACTTTTCCAGTTACTAAACAATTTTTTCCTGAACACATTGGCCACTGCGATTGTAAAAATATGCAAAGTTGCCAACATAAGGAATATTTATCGCTTAGCACATTTTTTTTGTCTAGTGTTAAGTGGCAAACTCCTTGACTTTTTTAAGATAAATCACTTTTCGCTGACTATTCCAGGTATTTCAAGTCTGTTAAAACAAAAAAATCTTCATGAATTACTGTTCCGAAGGAAAATCCAAGAAACGATGAATGTCGTTTTTCCTCTCTTCGAATATTCGTCAAAAACTTTACGCTCAGATTCAATATGGCGTCTTTAAGACCACTTAGTCAAAGTCTGAAATAACCGGCCATCCGCCGAATAATTCACTAAAACGCCACCTGGTGCTGTGCACCAAATCTAATTGAATAAAAGTGATAAACGAAAAAAAAAAAATGAAATATGTCGCGAAAGATTCCTTGGGTCCATGCATCTGCGTTGTTGTTGTTTTTTAAAGATCGTTTTGCAAGATGCTGGCAAATGCATGCCCGAGATTAGATTACCGTGCAAGATTCAAAAGTTCAAGATGAACAACAAGCAGCAAATGCACTTAGAAGTTCGCTCTCACAATGGCTTATGGGCCACAACGGGATTAGGGGGGAAAAAGTAATAAACCAACGTTATGAAGTGTATTCGCGCAAGGAAAATGGCTGCGGAACCCCAGCCAACATTAGCTAATTAATTAATTGGTTAGCGTGCCTCCAAGATGGAATAATCGGTGGCGGCTCCACGTGAGGCTTTCTCTCCAACATCCACAAATTCGCTGCTAATTTTTACGAGATCGTTGGGGTTACTTAAAACTCCTCTTTAGCCAGCTTCAATTTTCTTTCTTTGGAGGGATATCGGGGACTTCCACTAACGTCTGATGAAAGTGGCTTTTAGTCTATGATGCCTTTCATCGCATTTCCATCTGAATTTGGCCACCAAATGACCACGGCTTTCATCTCGCTCTCACACAAAACCAATTAATTGCCTTCCAGGATTTCTTCGCTGACATCTTTAGGATTGATCCGCGTTTTTTTGTTACGTACGTCTTGCGTCGAATGAAAAGTAGTCATCTTTGTGCGTTAAGAGGAAGAATGCCTACGAAACCGTTCGTAACCCTTGCAGTACTACTTCCAATACGCCATTAAAGCTCGCTCGGATGAAGGTCTAATTCAAAAAGCCATTGACCGAAATTGTTGATTCCACCAATCCAGAGGGGAATTGCAGCAGCGAGTCTTTAAACAAGAAAAAATGGAAAAATGCCAAAAAGGAAAGCCCGGCATTGTCTTCGCTATATATGCTGCAGTCAATGTGTCAAGCTAGCCAATTTGTAAAATGACTGACCTAATCAGTCATTTTACAAAACGACTGATTAGGTCA